>VKOC01017841.1:0-32943 GCA_009364415.1 Spea multiplicata
AAAAACACCAAATTGTGTTCACCAACATCCCCTGGTTCCAACAAGGCCTCACATGCATGGTTCATGCATTTTTTGAGGAATCTATGAGGGCAAAACTGGAACATGTGCATTTTAGTTTTCAAGTTTGGAATTTTCAGAAATTGGTTTCCTGGGCCCATATCCCATTTGGGACATTTGGAAGCCCCCCACTGTAAATTACCCCATAAAAGTATATGTTTATGAACAGCAGACAAGTCGAGGTGTTCAACTAGGGTAATTTTGACAGTTTTCAGGCAGCCATTTCTTCACTGATGTCTGCCAAAGTTCACGGAAAATTTATTTTAATGCGTTTTTAACGCATAAATTTCAATGCTGCATTAAATTTCTTCCATACCATAAGTGCAACAGTGGAAGACCACATGTTTGTTCACCAACATCCCCTGATTCCAACAAGGTCTCATGCATGGTTTGGGGAAGCTATGAGGCCAAAACTGGAACATGGGAACTGAATTGACCCTATTTGGAAATTGTAAGCTGAAGAATATAATATTAAACATAAAAAATGAAGACCTCAAACTATCCAACAACATTAACACTATGATTGGGGAAAAGTGAGTATATTAAGAAGAAAGATATTCCTTAAAACAGTTGCCAATGCACAGACCGGGCTTATCAGGGTAACCAGAACAGTAAAATATTGTGTCCTTCCTGTGCCCTTTGGCATAACACACCTGCACCGTTTCTGTGTTTTAGATTTATTGGAGGTTGGAGGAAAATGTTATTCCTGAATTATCAGACACTGAAGGGCCTTGTTCAGCTGGAGCCAAGATTTCCCTGAGTAACATAAACTAAAAAGATAAAAATGTGTTGGGCATTGAAGGCATTGTGAGTTGCAATCTGCATTAAATAAATGGCTACCTTCTTATACCATGTATTTGTTTTCCTCATAATGAGGTATGGCTGCTATAACTCATCGGCCAAATGCACTCCCCCCATATGCCTATTGTAGGCCTTGATGCAGGTCGGCTTCCTCTGGACCTGTGTTTTGCCCCGGATTTACCAAATCATAAAACGAAAACCTAGCTCCCAATTGGAGCCCTCTCTAACTGACACTATGCTGGTCCGGACTGACCAGCCTAATCACCCACCCTCAACCTCCCAACCAAACCCAGCTACGCCAGGCTCCGGAAAACCTCCCCCAGAACTGAAAGTATTCGATCTATCTAGGAGATTAACTCAAGTTGTGAAGGTCTGACAGGAAAGGATGTGCTTTCTCTTTGGTGATATCTAATGTTCAGCTAACCTTTCCTGGAATGAAGCAAATTATAATAACAGTAGTGAGGACATTTTGTAAGACTGTGAATAAGATGTAGCTGTTGAGTTTATATTAAATGATTTTAATATGACAAAGCATAGACGTATTCAGCACTTTGAAATTTAGCAAAGGGACCAAAAAAGTGACAAAAAAAACAAATTTGGAGATGGCCAGACAGCACAAACACAATGTCCAGCCAGGTATTGCCATCACTTGGCTCAGGATTGTCTTGCTTCAGGGCCATCTCCTTGCCCTGGGAGCACAAGGGAAACTTCCTCTTCCCCAACAGTCTCCCGAAAGTATCAAGGACTCCAGGGGGTTTTTAATGCCTACAGCACCTAGGCCTTGACGCTGGCCCAATAGGAATATCCGACCGGATTTCCTGTAGACTTCTTGTCTTTCCTGGAAAACTGGCATGGAATTTCCACAGCAATGGGGGAAAAGAGCATTGGCCCACCCTGCCTCTGCCAATGCTCCACCCCAGGGACCCATATGTATAATCTGCATAGCAGCTGTACCCAGATGCCATGCCAATTAACTCCCTGGGGTTCACAGTCTCACAATATATAATACAAACAATAATTAACTTGAATCCAAAAATGTATCTATAAAGCAGAGTTCATACAAATAAGTATAATGCTTCCCAATAAAGATAATAATTTGCAATTTGTAACAATTTGGGATACAGTGTCTCAGTAAGCGCCGTACTCCGCCCCCAAAAACTCGCGATCTAGCTATCTTATATACTTTTGTCTTTTAAATCGATCACGTGCACAGATTTGATGGAGATTGGCTGCCACACGATCGCTGGGGTCATCCAGGGGTCAGTAGCAGCCATCCCCTCACGGTCCCAGCGTGCAGTGCGACGTGTTTCAGTTACCCATACTACTCCATTAGATTGTAAACTCATGAGTGGGGCCCTCATAAGCGCTCTATTTGTGCTAGGAACTTTGTATAAAGTACCATTAGCATACCTGGGAACTCTCCGGTCTTGACACTCCTCGCTCACCAACGTCAGCGGGACCTCCCACTGACGTCAGGGGGACCTCCCACTAACGTCAGGGGGACCTCCCATCGACGTCACTGGACCACCGCTGATGTCAGTGGGGAGTCCTGGTCGCGTACCACAAGGGAAGGCTCCGGATAGCCGTAGCCCAGAAGTATCCAGGTATGACCATAAGGCTGGATGTCATGCTCACAGGCAAGGTTCGGAACTTGTTATGTGTCTGTATTATGTGTTAATATGTATTTGTTATATTTGTGTTAACTGTCCTAATTAAATTGTACAGTGCTGTATAATTTGTTGGTGCTTCCAAAATAAAAGGTAATAATAATAATATTAAGTCTAGTTTTGCTGCTTTGATTTTCCAAACATTTGCGAGCTTATAATTAGACACTTAAATAAATGTATCTTGCAACAGATGCTAAGTGACGCAAATGATTGTTGTGGTAATTTCAAACTCCAGATTGAACTGACATTATCAAGGTGACCATTCCTTTCAAAATTTATAAGCACCGAAATAAAAAAAATCCATTTAAGGGAGAGGGATACCTACTAGTGTCCAAGATATTTTTAATGTTCATAGAAACCATGGTAACATGAACAAATGCCAGTTTTGGAAACTTGGGAAAATGAAAACAATTTTTAAACATTTCCCCTCATTAGTTGTGAATGAAAACAGAATTAATTAGATTACTGGTGGAAAAATGCAGTCAGACTGTAAGAAAACAGAAAACCTTGGCAGATGTTGAGTGTGGCAATGTTCAGTCACTAGGCAAGATATTAACGCCACATATGGCTCTGAGACATAATCATACATGCAGTGCTTCATAAAACATTTTTTATATTTTTATATTAAAGGCCCCAGCTTCAGTTTTTAAAAACCCGTCTGCAATGGATCCCCTAGGATGCTAAAGTAATTTCCACAGACTAATGGAGGACACTTCCACTTTGTGTTGTCTTTTGAATTAATTGAATGCAAAATTGTCCCTCTGTAATTTTCTTTTATTTATAAAAACACTTCTTGTCTTCTGAGCTATTACATCCCATTCTCTCTTGTGGGAAAAAGGTTTTTAAATAAAATAGAAAATAAAACTTTTATTGAGCTTAAACTGACTAAGATAATACTGTACAAAATTAGCAACTGTTTTTTGCATGCAGGTACTGAGTTACCCCTTGGTGATGACCTTATAAACAGATAATACATTATCAATGGCAACATACTAAGACAGAGTTGTAGAGTTGTGTCTTTGTCACATGAGCTGTGACATTGTTAATACCAACAACAACAAGATCAGGGCTTTGACTAATAAGGTCCTGGAGGACTTGTAAAGCTGCAGCCATCTATACTGGCAGCCAAAATAGAACACTTCACAAAATAGTTAACCCCATTGTGACCAATGGCATGCCTGGATCTCAATTTAGGCTATGATTTTTTTGCCAATAGGCACTGTTAGGAACAAACGTGGCGACACACAGCAGAGTCACCGCACTACAATATCCGCTTAGCAATGGCGTCTCTGAAGCCGTGTGTCTTTGATTTTACATTCCAGCTTCATCACGCTAAGCTCGTCCCATTCGGGAATCTGGGAAGAGGAAGACTTAAATTTTACTTCACAATCCATTTAGGATGCAAGATAAAATTTGGTTGGAGCAAAGTTAATGGACATTAATGAACCTGCAAGCTGGGTTCTTTCATCACCTTCCTGTAACTCAGCTCTTTAGTAGTGCCCTTCTCCCACCATGGATGCTTATCACAACGTGATTACTTTACTATGAAAGTACACCCTAAATTACGTTGATAGAAATAAGCACAACGCTTTAGTGGTTTGTATTTAACAATTTGTGTTTGCAAATGTAATTTTACTGTATATAAGTGTTTTGCAGTTCAACATATGCAAAAAAGTAATCCAGAGTGATTTTAGGTAGTCGTGCATTTCTCATTTCTAGCGCATTAACTGAACTATGAGCCAACTCAACCAATGCAAATTAAGGAATACAAATAATTTCAAGCATGTTAAGGAAAGAATATATCTCTTGGTTTAAACTTCTCTCACAGCTTTATTGCTGTTCTTAATAATTCTTTATAATTTTCAATGTGAATCATTAAATCTTGATTTGAATAAAACTTGTTACTATTTCTAAATGTGCACTTTATGCAAGAGATGACTGATTGTGTAAATTCAGCTTATGGTCCATAACAGGGAAGGTTTTTTATTTACCACCATTGGTTAAATCTCCATGTGCAATCAATTTGTATTTTAAATAAAATGATATTGCTGCTGATTTATGAATGGACCACAGTAGGATACAGGTTTGTTAAGCTCCCTCATTGCTCACTATCCCTGTCTGAAAGCAGGCAGTCAAGCATTACCTGGATACATTCAGTGGTGCACCACTAAGGGGTCACACTTTGTTAGGTCTTACTACATTCTGTGCTGCAGTTTAGGGCCAGCTAGTTTGAGAAGGGGTTGCCAAGCCATGGAGGCTGGGCTTGCTTTGTACAGGGGCAGGGTTACTTCCTAGTAAACTAGGAATTAGGTGGGCCAATCATCCCACTCAATGCCAGGGAATCCTAGCGCCTCTGCCCAAAACACAGTGTTCCCATGATACTCATCTCATCGATCTAATGCTTGGCCATCTCTAAATTTGTTTTTTTTGTCACTTTTTTGGTCCCTTTGCTAAATTTCAAAGTGCTGAATACGTCTATGCTTTGTCATATTAAAATCATTTAATATAAACTCAACAGCTACATCTTATTCACAGTCTTACAAAATGTCCTCACTACTGTTATTATAATTTGCTTCATTCCAGGAAAGGTTAGCTGAACATTAGATATCACCAAAGAGAAAGCACATCCTTTCCTGTCAGACCTTCACAACTTGAGTTAATCTCCTAGATAGTTCGAATACTTTCAGTTTCAGAAAAAGCATTCAAAGTCCAAAAAACCCTTTTCAGTCGCAATACAATTCAGACACTAAATTAACTTGCATGACCTGTAGAAAAGCTATAAACTTTTTGCATGTTAGAGAAACAGACTGCAAATTAATAATTAGGCTCCCTGTCTGAAAGATAAGTCTTTATCTGTGGGTGACAAGATGACTGCTCTGGAACCTGGCACTGAATAATATACGCTTAGTGTACCTCCTAACCCTTTGTTAGATGTTAGATGATGTACCACTTGCATACCTGGGAGCTCTTCAGGTTTGACTCCTGTTCAGTTTCTTCTTTCTCTGAGCAAGGCAGTGGCATTGACTCCCTGTCCACTTCCCTCCCAATACCCATCCACTATAGACAGTGGGAGCAAGTCTTTCTCCTAGTTGCAGCTAGCCATACCCCATGTCTGATAAGCTCTGTCCTTTTCCAAAACCTCTCCTCTAGAAGAGGCAGATGTGCTGGTAGCCTACCCTAGGAAGGTACCAGAGTCCAGATATGACTTGTGTTATGTCCTGTTTACTCTTTGTACATTTCTGTGGAATATGATGTTGCTCTGTAAATCTATGAATAATAATTATTGAATAATTGTTTCTATAGAAGAAGTCTATATATGTCTTTGTATTACTCCCAAACTTTAACCTATGTGTAAGGACCAAAGTTTAGTTGTAGGGGTACCTTTCAAGTGGACATAATTTCAAATCTGGACCTAGGTCCTTGGTCATAAGGTTAATGGGTGACTGCATCTTTTCCTTAGCGTAGCAACAGATGTTACATAATCAGGCTTGGGGAAAATCTCTTATATGATTCTTATGAGGGAATCTCGAATGTTTGAGATGTATGCGTTCTAACATATGTTTTTCTTTTGTAGATGTCACTGGAAAATTTATTTTGGATTATAGGGCATTTAAATTGTGTGTATCTCTCTCTCTCGCTATATATATCTATATATATATATATATATCTATATATATATATATATATATACATATGGTGCAAAACCAGCAGCGACAATATTCTTTATGTTTATGTTTAGGTTAAAATGTTAACTCATTCCCTAAAAAAAAGCTGCAGCTGTTTTTACCACATTTTTGTCGGAGTTTATTTATACATTTATGTTCTGGGTATATAATTAATTTAGGACCAGGGTTATTTTACAATATTTGCACTACAGGAACAGACCAATTTTCATGTTTTTGCTGTGTCTTTATTCAACTGATTTCCCACTTTATTTAGTGTACCCCCACATTATGTAACTTTTCAGGCCAAGTAGGGCTTTCTTTTAAAATAATATATATATATAATTGTGGAAAAATTAAGAAAAGAGCCACATCTTTCAGTTTCACCTATGAAAACTATACATAACCAGTGTAAATAGAAAGAAGAAACAACATTTATTGAGGTGTTTGTCCGGATTTTGGAAACACCTCATATGCCTGGCATTTCAATTTATTTTGGTGGTAAAAAGGGCACCAATAGTGGCTATAAAAAAGCAAAGCTGCTGAAAAAATTATATATTTTTGGAAAGTTAACATTCCACTGTTTTTAACTAGAGGCATTTAAACACTTATTTAACAATTTTTGTGCCTTATGTGTGAGAAAGAAGCCTCCTAGAGATGCTTCTCTAGCATCCTCCTCGTCTGTATATTCTACATCTCCTTGTTCTTCTCCATTCTGTCTCCACTTCAGCATAAAAAGGGGCGCTCTTGTGAGATCCTCCTATTTTTATTTTTTTTTTGCGAATGTTCACGAGAGGTAATCTTGGGGCAAAACGGGCACACCGTCCTCACTGATGCTTTATTGGGAGAGAGGATGTCACCGCAAGCTTCATCGTTTTTGTGGAAGTGAAGATGAGGAGGATGAAAGAAGACGGAAGACAGAACAGAAGTGAGGCTGTGGGACACAGAAGTGGTCGGCGAAGAAGTTAGGGAGACAGAACGTCAATGAGAGCATTTTGCTTCGTTTTTTGTTCTTTTCATAGGGGATGTGCCTCTTTTTCTTGTTGGGGTTGGGTGAGTACTAGGTATGTCACTAAAATGACCTTTTCTCATGGTGTACCTGGTACATCACTGGTAGACAAAGTTCATGCAAAGTCAAGGCAAGCCCAGGTCAGTAGATTTAAATACAGGAACAAACATACTCACAGCCAAAGGTCAGTACAAAGGAAATCAGGCACAAAAAGTGAACACATCTAGGGTAGAGGAAGCAAACTCTGTGAATGACCAAAGCAGGACTAGATAGATCCTTCGGTTTAGATTGGGGTTGGTAATTAGCTCTGCTGCAGGATAGCCTGCAGGGGAGGCCATCAGGTGATCAGCATATGGTCCTCTTAAAAGAAAAAATAATCTTTTTTTTAAATGTAGTGCTCGTATTCTTTGTGCGTTGGTTAGGCATGAAGTATGATTACAGCCCTGATTTGGAAACACACATTATCTACAGTCACTCTTTACAGCACTAAAAGTATGCATGGCAAGAAGTAGTCATCAACATTTAAAATGTGACATACATTTACTTCACAGTCTATGGTTTAAAAATAGTAAGAAATATTTAATGTAAGCAATCAAGGTTTTGACTACAATAGTTAAAAGTAAACAGAAGATAATCACTCAGATTTTACTTAGTTCAAATATACTGCAATTAAATCTAGTCAAATCCATGTTCACATCAGCAAGGCATATAAATGCACATAAAAGTTAAAGGAAAAAATATAAATATATATAACATAAATACCCAAGCTTACAGGTAACACAAACCATCTAAATCAAGTATTCAAGTAATCAAGTATTCTTATGAAAGACTAGAAGGCAATCAGTGAGATTTGTAGAATTTACTGGGATTTGGAGGGGAGAAATGAGAGGAGATGTGGTAGAAACAATTACATAAATGGATTCCACAGAGTACAAGAGGGAGGAATATTTCAAAGGAGGAGAAATGTTAGAACAAAACGTTTAAAACTAGAACCTCATATGTGATGGAAAGAAGTTGTGCTTTACTGAAAGGGTAGTAGATAGTTTGAGCAGTCTTCCAGCAGAAGTGATAGAGATCATTAAAATATGCACGACATATTCATAAGCCCTTCCTGAATATAAGATAAGACCATGAACAGTATACAGTTTAGAAATGTTACAGCTTATACAAATGGGTAGACTAGATAGGATCAACGGCTCTGGTTGGCTGTGAAATGTTTCTATGTTGTATTTGCTATTTGTGGTCTATACATTTCTAGGAACTGATGTAACATAAAATTTGATGTATTTATGTTTGCTTCCATAAATAACATTGGGTGAAATATAATACTGTGTATATATACCAAGAAAACAAAAAGCAGTTTTATTTAACGCCCATCAGAGAGAAGAATGCACTCAGCCCTTTTACACTTAAAAACTCTATAATTACATTAACATTTTTATGATCATTATGAGCACATGCTAGTGGCATTTGCTTTATATTGACAACACGAGTTATTCAGAAAAAATCTAAGCCTGCCAGCTGATGTTAATTTTGATAAAAAATTCTATTCACTTCAAGCACATTATTTCTGTTAAAAAATGCTCTCTCAGGTGTCAGTTTATAATGAGGCCACATGGTGCCCTATCAGTTCTCTGTAATCCAAATGAGAAACAGTACGAAAATGTCATAAAATGTGAGAGACACTAGACATGAACAGAATAACTTGGAAATCAGATTCATGCAGCTATTAGTGCCTGTTACAAGGTTTGTGCATTTCTCAGATTATTTCAACTAGTGCTTAAAATGTATTAAGTTTTGCTTTTCTATCACTTTCAATAGTTCAGCATAGCTCCTTTAGGTGGTTTTGTATTTTTTTAGTGAGGCAGATGACTATTGATGAAGTTGAGCTGAAGAGTTTGATCTCAGACACATATGCCTCCTCTATATCATGGGAATGCAGACCCCTGTGCTTGAGGATAAACTAGGAGGTATATGCCCCTTTATACCCCCCATCCCCTGCTAATGGGGGGTGAAATTATCTAAAAACCCTATGGGAGGCACAGACCCTCAGCTGTGCATCCTCTCACTAATCACAATTTCAGTAATGCCCATGATGGGCATCTTTGTTCTCTGCACCCTTAAGCCCTACCGATTGCAGAGAATGGAGTAAAAAATAAATACAATCTTCTTTGAAGGGACACAGATATACACGACTACCCCGAAGTCTCTTTAGGAGGGGTATGAGATCTATCCAGGTACCATGCCATGTCTCCTACAAAAATCACTTACTTGTTCTGAGAGCCCCTACAATAACGATTCCTGAAGCCCTTAATACTCATTTTTCAGCCTATTGAAATTACTACCCCAAAAAATAACATTTTAAAAAAACCTGTTGCAAAAACAAGCTCCTAAAATGGCTGCATGGTAGCATACTTATTAGACTGGACCAAAACGATTCTGACTTTTTTTTATTTGGACAATGTATTTTGTCTCCTGCCCTTTTGGTTCATACAAAATTAGGAGGGCTCTATCTCTTCAGAGGTGAAATTAGTTGGTGACTCTCACGTGCTCTCTTTCTCTGCTGTCTGATTTTGTTTAGTTGGGGCCCCTCCTACTTGTTGGACGTTCAAACGAACTGACGACATTGACAAATGTCACAAAAATTCATATTTCACAAATTTCACAAATTCAAACTGTGCATCTGGTGGGGGAAGAGTTGAGTACATTTTAAAATTACTTTTTTTTAATGTCTAATTCATCATAGAGGTTAATTTATCATAGAGGTCGGAAGTACGGTACTTGCAAGTTATCTTGCAACCCTTCTTGGGTTAAGTTCCAAACCTGCATTTAAATTTTCGGGCAACTTGTTAACGTACAAATTTGTTACATGAACTTGCAATTTTATGTGCAATATAGTGAACATGCCTCAATGTGTGCTTAGAGCTTTGGAGGTTTTGTGGGCTCCTTTTCTATTGCTTCAGCCTGTTTCCAGGTACATGGTAGAATATTCTTTTAAATATTCATTCCGCTTTAAAACATGGAGCAGCAGAGGCGTTCTGATTGATTTTTCTCAATTATTTAAGCTTCCGTGGAGTTTTGCGCTTGGCTTTCCTATCTGTAAATGTTGAACAGAATTTTTCTTGTATCTTGGGATACTAGCGATACACTAATTATTCTTGCCATGAACTGCTACAACTAACTTTATTGATTATCCGACATTTTCTTAAGCAAGGTCCCATCAATGCTTGTAAAAATAACGGGCCTATTTCTGGTATCTTTTCCAACAGCCATATTTGCAGCCACCGTTCCCTGTCTCCTTACAGATGGCTACATATTTCTCTCTTATCGCTATTTTCCATATTACCTGTCTTTGTATATTAATTGCTGCACTGCTTTTGTAAGGCTTTATGGGTACATTGAGTTTTATAGTCAGCTGGAGCAGGGCTTACGTAAGCTCTGTCTGTGCTGCCCTTATCTATTTTTGATGGATTCATTTCACACATGCTTAAGCTAAAGAGGCATTTGTTTCTGTACACGTCAAAACAAGTCAATGTTCATCCACTAAAATTTAGAGCTTGCACTGTAGCCTACAAAAAACGAGTCTCTGACAGTATTAACTAAAAATACTAACTTTTGAATGAGCCTTTCAATGTAGGCATTGGACTCTTTATTTTCCATGGTGTAATTCAGATAAATGTATGTGGCAGCGATTTGCTTTGTATAACGTTCCTTGTACAAGTGTTCCTCCCCAGACTATTCTGATTTTCCACTAGCATATTTATGTTATTATTTATGTTAGTTAGGGGTAGGGCGAAGGTGGAGAGGAGGGTGCAAAAGAAATACTGCACTACCCTAAGCAGTCAGTGGCACCAGAGCCGGCCTTAAGTGTTCTGGCGCCCTGTGCGGACTACTCCTCTGGCGCCCCCCATCCCAAAAAAAGAAAGGAAAATAATCTTGTAACAAACAACTAGCTTTCATTAAAGATAGTTTATGTGCGAGTGCAAACAAGTACAGTTATATATAACTGGAAACAATGGAAGCACTAATATACATTAAATAAAAGGGAAAAACAGCTAATCTGCTGTAACAAAAACATTTTTTTAAATATTGAAAAAATTGGACCCCAGAAAGCATTTCCTTGGGCCCTGCTCCACGCTCCCTAGCATGCAATCACCCATACCTCTCCTTTCCTTCCTCCCTGTGAACTATAGCTCAAACACATATAAACAGCACTTGCATGCATAGATCACATACAAACCCTATATTTGCAGGTATGCATAAGTGATGTATGGAAACATAGCATATCAGGTATAGATGAACAGAATCAACACAAAAATGAAGCTTTGCAGGTACAGATCAATTGAAAATCACATGTTAACTCAGCATTGAAGGTATTGATCAAATAAACAGATAACCCCTAAATTACAGGCATAGATCACAGGTTGCACACCCCAAAGCCAGCCCTGGTGTTCACATTGCCCACATAGAACCTGATCACCAACCAGATTACACACATATTACAAGCCCACCCTGAGCCAACTTTGTCCCCTAACAGCCCAGTGTAAGAGATCTTTGTCAGCAAAAAGCCCACCCTTCATGTGCCATCTTTGCATTTCCCCAAATCACTTAAACATCCATGATAGACACAAACACTTACACAGTTACTCACTCATTCACAAGAATCATTTACACATATTCATTAATGCAGTCTCACAAATCATTCAAGCAATTCATCCACACATTAATTCATTAATTCTCGTACACATTCACAGAATTCATCCACACAATAATTCATTAATTCTCATATGCATTCACACTACCCCCTCTCCCCATCTACCCCTCCCCTTCTTATTATATGCCCCTTCTCACTATGTACCCCCTTATCACTATGTACCCCCTCTCCCCCTTCTCACCGCCATTCCCACTTTCTCACTATGTACCGCCTTCCCTACTTCTCAGTATGTACCCCCTCTCCTCCTTCTCACAATCTAACCCCTCACCCCCTTTCTCACTATCTATCCCCTCTCCCCCTTCTTACTGCCTTCCCCCCTCTGACCCTTCTCACTATTCACCACCTCTGCACTTTCTCACTATCTACCACCTCTGCCCCTTTTCACTGCCCCCTCTGCCCCTTTTCAATGCCCCCCTGTCATGGATCCGGCTCCCGGCACTGGCAGGCGGATCGCCGCTCGCGGACGCCGGGTTCCCATCCCCACGGTTCCCGGCACCGGTGGGCGGACTGCCGTCCGTGGATGCCGGAACCCCTTCCTGGAGCTCCGTTGCCGGCAGGCAAAGACTCTGACCCTGGCACGCGACTCAAGGGGTTGAGTCTGGGGATTCTCCTGATGGTATACTTACCTCCTCTCCTGGCGTTGACTGCAGGAACTCTGGGGGCGCGGCTAAGCCGCATGGCTGGTATCGGGGTAGTGATGGACGGCTGGAGGCTCGGTCGTGACGTCACCATGGAGGCGGGGTTTCTGATTGGCGCCGTCCATTTCTCCTGCACCCTGTTGTGTTCCTATACTTCGTTAGCTGCTGTGTTCCTGATCTTCGTTACTATTGACCCTTTGCCTGCCTGACTACTCTTTGGATTTTGATTCTGTACTTCTGCCCAGTGATCCGTGTCTCTACTCTCTGGCTTGTACGACTACCTCATCCGTGTACCATTTTGGCTTGTCTGACTACCCGCTCCGTGTCTCGACCCTCTGGCTTGTACGACTACCTGATCCGTGTACCAAATTTTAGTTTGGTCTGACTACCCGCTCCGTGTCTCGACCCTCTGGCTTGTACTACTACCTGTTCAGTGTCAACCTCTTCGGCACCATTCTACCTGTGCGGTTCGTCTGACGATTCCTTATCCTTATCTACTCAGTACCTATATCTACCTGCCCGCACTTGGCCTCCTTACTGTTGGGATCCTCTAAGTCATGGTTCTCTGTTACTAAGGACCCCTCTCTTGGTATCAGGGGATTGGGCAGAGATAAATCCTGTGGTGAGTGCCATTGTGGTTATGAGCCTTGTGTTGATACATTGATGAGGATGGGTACATAGGAACAGAGTAATTGTTCCTCAGGTCAGTCCAAGTATGCCAAATACGGCCAGCCTGCTTGCAAAGGTGGGGTTTAGTGTGAACGGAGATGATCTGAAGACAGATTCAGCTTTGTGAAAGGTGAGTGTAGGTTGATGTGGGTTACAGTGAAGAAAAAAAGTATGTGTGTTAGTGAGTAAGGTTGACAGAGTGAGTGTATTAAATGAGGTGTATATGTAAATGTGTTTGTGTTACTGTTTGTGTGTAAGTTTGTTAGTGTTTTTGTGTTAGGGTTAGCGGGTTGAAGGGGCAAGGGGGCCACTTGAATTTTTAGGTTGACAAGACCAGAAGGGGCCAGCCCTCCTCTGAGACTGGGCTTAGAAGAGAGAAAGATAAGTTGGGCAAAAGCACCAGAATTCAATGTGACCATAAAGGGTCACTGTACACCCTTGAAACCACTTTTGCTTTAAATATATTATGATTCTTCTGACATCCTCAATATTTGACCTTTTCATGATGCATAGTTTTTTTTAGCAAACAATTTTAGTGATTTCATTTTTGTGTCTGTAATCACTGGTATTTTAAGCATATTTGTTTATGCCTGATCATGAAAATTCTATGTTCTACAATGCCTCAACAGCAGAACAAATTGTAGGGAGACTATTTTGCTGCGGCCCTTGGGACTTTTCTTTATAGATTCTTGCTTAGTGTTATTCAAGTGCATGAAACAGAACACATATCGGTTGCCAGATGTCCTGCTTTTCCAGAGCAAGAACCTTTATCGAACAACAGATGAAACACATCTTTGCATGTTACACCTTTTCCTTCCTGGGGACTCTCTGGGGATTAATTGGACCTACCTCAATCTGCGTCACATAATAACCTTAACATGACTTTCATTTAGGAACACTAAAGTTCTGAGAAAAATAACAGGGTTCTGAGTCTGTATAACAGGGTCATGTATTTCCCTATTACATGTGTATATACAAATTAAACCCCAGGACTAATAAGGTGGGCAATTCTAGAAGGTTATTAAGTATGGATAAATGGCTTAGCCATACTTTTGTTGGATTCAAAATATACTATATGAACAAAAGTATTGGGACACCTGACACCAACAGGTGGTTGACATTGCATTCTAAATACATAAAAAATTATGTAGTGGTCCCTCTCTTTGCAGCCATAACAGCTTCCACTCTTCTGGGAAGGCTTTCTAAAAGAAAGAAAACTTGGACTACTTACAGCATAGAGTATACCAATTGGCTTGCTGGTGACTCACAGCTTTGGTACAGACAGAAACAATTTAAACAAAGAACATGCAAAATAAACCTTTCAACTGTCGATACCCCTTCTGGAGATTCACTCCTTCTGAAACAGATAGCTCAAGTCAGGGTCAGAAGGGACACTCACGCTTGTCTGTGAGGAAGACCCCCAAGGAACAAGAGCTAATTTTGCTTCATTTTTGTTCGATTCGTAGGGAGTCTGGCCTCGGTTTCGGGGCTTTTTACAGATTGCCAAATTTACCAAAATTCTGTAAATTTGCAATTCATAAGAATGCACAAGTCTAGTATCCATATTCTCTCAGATCTGTGCGCGTTGTCTGTGTTTAAGATTCCTGTTCACATACTCGTTTTGCTTGCATTGTTGTTACAGGTTTCCGTGGGAACCACCGGTGTTCTGCCTGTGTGCCCATCCATGTGTATGTACGTTGTTTGCCTGCTTGTTTTTCTCTATACTTTTGTGATTAAAGTATATTTCTTCTTTATCACTTCTTTAAATTGTAAATTCACAGTATGCGTCTTGATAAAAGTCCCTCATAGGGAAACGTTGACTTTTGTAATAAATCACTATTAACTATATTTTTTGAATGCCTTGAGTCTGCCTTTCTACGCTTCTTCATATACATATAGAAACAGATAATTTGACAGCTTATCAGAACCGTTTGGCCCATCTAGTCTGCCCATTTTTCCTGAGAAAAGGGATATAAACCCCTATCAGTCTTTGTTCGGGTCCCATAGTGAAGATAGCTTTATGTCTATTCCATACATTCCTTCACTGTATTAGCCTACACCACTTCTGCTGGGAGACTTTTATTTTTCTACTACTACTCTCTTACTAAAGGAGAACTTACATTACCTCTAAGCCTTTGGTCCTAGTTTTAGACTATGACCTCTTGTTCTAACCTTGCTTCTCCTTTTAAATAAGCTTGCATCTTGTACTCTGTTAAATGTTCCTATTGCACCTCCTCTCTCTTCTTTCCTCTAAGTTATACATATTAATATCCCATTGTCTTTCCTAATAGTTTGTATCTTGCAAACCACTTACCATTTTTGTAGCCCTCATCTGAACGCTCTCCACTATGTCAATTTCATTCTGGAAATAGAGTCTGTAAAGTGGGAGAACCAGCTCCCTCTTCCTGCTACTAATGCCTCTTGTTATACAGCCAAGTACCATGCCTGCTTTTTCAGACGCTTGCATTGTCTGCTACCTTTAAGTCATCAGAAAAATCTTATGTTTTCGCTGACAAAACTATATGCTATATTCTGCCTTTGGATTTTTATGTTCCAAGTACATTATTTTTTATTTATCAACATTAAACTGCAGCTGCCAGATTTGTGACCCTTTTTCTAATTTACTTAAGGCATTTGCCATTTCACTTATTCCACCTGGAAGATCTACGTTTGTATCATCTGCAAAATGACATACCCCTTAGACCTTATGTAATACCACTAATAAAAGTATTTAAAAAATACAGGTCCCAATACTGATCTCTGAGGTACCTTACTAGAAACAAGACCTTCCTCTGTATATACACTATTAACCACAACCTTCTGCTTCTTGTCACTTAACCATTGCCTTATCCGTTCAACTATTTTGACATTCAAACCCAAAGACTGCAATTTATTTATATGTATTTTATAGGGGCAGTGTCAAACGCCTTACTGAAATCTAGGTAGGCTATATCAACTTATCCTCCCTGATCTATTGTCTTAGTTACCCAGTGAAAAAATTTACTTTGTTTTTAAGGATCTCCCTTTAGTGAACCCATGCTGTTTCTGCAAATCATTAACTTCCAGATATTTAAGAATCCTATCCTTTAGCACGGTTTCCATTAATTTGCCAACTGCTGATGTAAAACAAACTGGTCTGTAGTGGGTAGAGTCTTCTCTGCTACCTTTTTTGTGAAGGGGTACTACCTTTGACAACTTCCAATCCTCTGGAAGCACACCTGCCAGTAGTGACTAGTTAAATAAGTCCTCCAACAGCTTTGGCAGGACACATTGAAAATCTTTTCATAAAAGATCCCGTCGGGTGTGGTTGATTTGCTTTTTTACTTTGGAGAGTTCAAGTAGGACTTCTTCCTTTGTAAACACCCCTGTCTTGCATGTTACCCTATTTATCTTTGCTAGCAAGGGCCCCTCACCTTTATCTTTCTCTATAAAAAAAAAACAGAACAAAAATATTTAGTTAGATCGTTATCTAAAAAAAGATTTTTAGATATATCACCCTTTTTTGTGAACCTGGCAATTTTCTCAGCTTATAATGTGCATTTACTTCCTAAGCTTAACGTTATAATTGTTCCAATCTTCCTTCCAAGAGTCTGTAGTTCTTAAAAGCTAGCTTCTTCTCCTTCAGTATATTTGTCACTTCTGTTTCTTAGGTAAATACAACCTCAGATAAACAACAACACATGACATATTACACCATTTTATGATTTATTCAACAAAAATAAAGCCAAAATGGAGAAACCATTTGTGAAAACCTTGTTTTAATACCTTGTAGAACCACCTTTTACAGCAATAACTTGAAGTAATCGTTTTTCATGTCTTTCCTGATGATCTCTTTCCTCATTGGCATAGTGTTAACACACAACCGAATGCTCCAGACTGCAAATTGCTAAAACTTTGGCTTTTATAGAGGTGGTCATACAGCTGTTGATCAATTAAACAAGGGCATTTGATTAGCAGCAGCTGTCTGCTACTTAGCATCGTAATTCCTATGGAAGCAGCATGTTTTTCACATATGACTTCTCAATATTGGCTTTATTTCCGTTAATAAAATATGACACAGTGTAATAGGTCATGTGTCATTGTTCATCTGAGGTTGTAGTAACCTAATTTTTAGACCCACTAAGGAACAGATAATTGTTATTATGTCCTGATGCGTAAAACAATACAATTCAAAGAGGGTCTACTTTCTTTTTCACAATACTTTTCTTTTTCACTAAAATTCCCTTCTCACCCCTACAGATCATAGTGTCTTTCTCTACCAGAGGCCTGGGAGTTTAAGGGTTCTGCACAGTGTCTTAGCTGTTCCTAGCACTGCCCTCTACTGGACACAGTGTTCTCATGTCGTTCCTGGAACCTGTTGAAGCCAGTCTCCCAGCTTAGGAGTCACAGTGCTATGATCACTGGGGCCACTTTGGCCTTCACTCTCATCATCTTCTCTAGTTCTTCATTCAGGCCTTGGTACTTCTCCAACCTCTCTTACTCCTTCTTCTTAATGCTGCTGTCACTTGGTGCAGCTATATCTATCACCACCGCTGTCTTCTTCTTCTTCTCTACCTCCACAATGTCGGGTTGATTGGCCAGTACCTGCTTATCCGTCTCGATCTGGAAGTCCCACAGGAACTTATCTCCGCAGCCTTCTGTGGAATTTGCCATTTGGAATTTGGGAACTAAGGATCAGTTCAGAAAACTGTGTTTTTCTTAATTGTCTGTGTCTCCATGGAATCTGTGCAGGTTGTTTTTTTGCACAAGATCTTGTAGCTCTCTCATGGCTAGGTTTAAACATAAACCCACTCGCACCCTTTCAATGTCATTGGCCCAGATGCTAGTATGTGGGGGAAAAGTAAAGAGTTCCTCTGTAGGTGACCTTTGTCAGTTCATGTTTTCAAACAATATTACATCCTTTAACACAATTTTCGTTATGATTTCTCCAGCCTAAATATTGATGGCTAAATTGCTTTTAAATTATATTTACAGGACTTAACAGTTATAATACAACTAACCATCAAAATATTTGTTCAGACATGAAGGTCAAAAGCTGGAAGTAACGCACTGGGAACTGATCTGCTGAATGATGTCTAATATTTTAAGAACAGTTTTTATTTGCCCTGTGAATCTATTCTTTGAAAATGTAGAACTTTAGGAACACATCGGAGTGTCAGAAACGTTTACTTAACCATAATAAAATGTATTTATAAAAGTTAACAGCACTTCTTCCAGTCACCGAACGTCAGCATAGTCATCATTATCATTCTGGTAAAAATTGATAGTGTTAGACTAGCGTTAAAGGTGTCATACTTACTGAAAAGGAAATATACTTGTTTTGATATATTTGGCATAGGATTATACTTGGTCCTATTTATTTTATACTTGTTAAACTCTAACAGCATTTGGATTAGGAGTGAAACCCCAGCATGTAGGGAACTGAGTTAAAGTGGTGGGCAATCTCCTCGGATATAATATTACAGATAGCAGTGCTACAGTTGATATATAATATGTATATACACTGTGCCAGGAAGCTGGTTATACTCACTGGCTTCATGGTGTTAAAAAGCAAGAAATGGAGACTAATTGTACATTTAATATTCAATTTTCAACGAGACGAAAATGTAAGAAAATATAATGATAATTACATTTGACATAATGAGTGACATTTTAAACTCACCGTTTTCTTTTTCTATGACATTGATAAGTCATGTGCTTCCCTAATCTTGATTGTTTTCATCACCCATAGCAATTTGGAAATCTTATCTGTGATTAAACTAAGCACATAATTATAGACATTCACACAATTTCCATTACAAATGAGTAGGTGTAAGTCAAAAGACCTAAATGTGTAGGGGGGAAATTGATTATATTTAGTCATTTTGTTAAGGATCTCCGGCATGGGATTGCATTTTAATTAACATGTAAACAACATTTAGATGCCTTAAAAACTAGGGTAGTAAATGAGTAAGGATATAACTTTTTGCATTTGTAAAGTCTGTGGTTCATTATAGTTTGATATGGACCGGCTACATGCTTCAAATTGGCTTTGGCACATCGATGGAATAAGCAGTGTACTGGCTGACATGAAGAACTGACACCTATAAAGCTCATTATTCTTTAGCTTTGTTTCCCAGATCAGTGTCTTGAGATGTCTGCTAGTGTTTGTCTTCTTGATTGACTAGATGCACATTAAGAGCAGATGTTGAGATGCTGATATGGCAGCACATAAGTCTAAAGCTGCTGCAGAGGGCTTTCTATAGAAATGAGTAGGCATGTAAGAAAGAGACATCTTGAAGCATTATGTATGGTATATATCTATGCAATTCTCCAACTCTCTTTTTACTCTGTTTTTTATTACACAGTCTACAGAAATTACATCTTTGCCAGGGGATCTCTAACACTTGTTCACATTTCGAGTGGTCATATAACTCAATAAACAATACTTTATGGTTTTGTTACATTCCAGTTATTTGAATTGACCATACCTCTTTTGTTTAATCAACTGATCACATTTCCAACTACAACAATTCAATAGCATGTGTAACATTCTAATATAAGACAACATAAAGTAAGGTAACCAGCCTACTTTAATGACCTAAAATGTGAAATCATGTGTCCAGCAAGCAAAGATAGTATCACTCTTTTTCCAAATTTTGACAAAGACTATCTTAGAATAGCCAAAGAGCTTCTGATTCTGAGTGGGGATATCACTTGCTTACATACTAAATAAAGCTATCTCTGACAAAATAGGGATTGCCTTTGAGATAAAATTGAAGCCAAATTAAAGGCTTGTGTATTATGCATAATGCCATCTCACAGTGTCATGGGACACTGAAGGGAACTTAATGTGGAGCTTGATGAGGGTAAGGTACCATGGGTTAGACAATTTAGCTAGTATAGCTAGAGCAACTGCCTATCTGCCCCCAATTCTTCTTCCCATTTAGTTACACTTGGTATTGTAAATGCAAGCCTTGCGTTCATAATAGCATTCTAGCACACAGTAATAGTTTTCTTAGATCATGGAGCTTGACTTCATAAATCTTCCACTGAGTGAAAAGGTTTTCTGCTATCAAAAAGTCAGAGTGGGTAGCTAAGCAATGTCTCATTTGAAGGTGCGAAAAGATCTGATTGTTATCCAAACACCACTACTCTTTAATATCAAAAAAGCAGATTACTGTACTCGTGTGAAAAAGATCTTGAACAGTGGTACTAGCCATGACCACTATGTTATTGAGGATGGCTAATAGAGTGACTAATCTTTTGTAGTTTTGGTATTTTTTACAAATCCATCCCATATATCTTTGGAGGCTCTATAAGTTGGAAGTAAGTCAGATAGTTATACACATTTTATTTTGAGAGTTTACTGTATGGTTGACACCTGTTCGGAAGTTTTAAAAGTCTCTTTGATGTCCATATTGTTTTGGGCTGGTACATTGTGGTCAAATTTTCTCTGGTTCTTTAAACGAGCCTTGATTTTCTTCCACCTGTTGACTAGGTTATAGAAAACTAGGTGGCCAAAAGTACTTGTGAGTTTAAATCCAAAATAATCAATTATTTATTTATACATACATGCATTCATCCATAGATATTCCAATAATTTAAACCCATTTCCAGTTCAACAGTAACCATAATTCTTGCCGTTCCATTACAGACAGCCATACAGCTTCCACTAAGCGATTACAAAAGGAGCTTTTTACTGGCAGATCCTGTCACATAATAGGAAGCTGACTTACTGGCCAAAATGCAATCTGTCTTTGCAAATTCCCCTCTGCTGGATAGGGGCCCTATTTGGGCTTCCACATCACCCAGACACATAAATTACACTACAGCAAATAAACAAAAATTTTATGTTTCTTGCCACCAGCAGCCCTGGGGTACATGCCTCATTTAACCCATTGTTAATCCACCACTGAATATACAAAGTAAATATCCTTAAAGGGATAAAAAACACTGAGGAATTTGTTAATGAATGAACTGTGGTAGTTTTTCTTGCCTGCATTTAGTTTGTATATTGATGTCTCTGTGACGTTTTCTGAGTTCAAATAGCATTGTACCTAATAATACCTTCTTTGTGTGGAAGGCAAAGGGCCTGCTGACGTGAGTTCCAACTTGTATAAGGATGTTCTAGGTGGTGGGTGATACACACAAAACATCCAGGACTAATAGGAAGACAAAATACTTAGGATTCTGCACTTTGAGGTATGTCTCATACCGTAGCTCAAAAACACAACTTTAAAGCTAACTTGCTTACAGTCCAGGCTTGTTTGCTCAGTGACTTTGTTGTTCTTTTACCTGATAACACCTTCCAATCTTTTCTCATTTTTGCTGTTCCTTGGGGAAATGGCTAAATATCCAAAGAGGAAAGGTCCTAACTATAAAGTAGAATGCACCCTTCCTCCACCGAGGATGCAACTGTGGTTGTATCTTCCTCTTGGTGAGAAGTGTGTTTTTGTAACCTTAGAGAAGACAGATTAGAGTATAACTGAAGGCTGGAATACTTATTTTGTATATCGTTTGTTCTTCTGTGGTGCCTCAGAATTTTCCTTTTTAAATAAAATATGTTTTTCTTTAAAATAATAATTCAGTTCTAATTTCAACTGTGCAATTTCCTCTTTCATAGTATATTGTATTTCAGAGAGATAGTCCTACAATTTCGTCTACCTGATGTTCCAACATGTCGCTCCTTTCCCTAAGTTGGAATTCCTCTTGTTTTAATTCTGTCATCAATTGCATAATGTCTAACTGTATTTATTCTCTTAGTACCTGCATCAAGGGAAATCTGTTTCTGACTCTACTGGCAAGCTTCTTACTGCCTAAGTGAAGGAGACCGAGTCTTTCTCGACCATGGAGAAAGGATATTTTGGCAAGTCCATCTTGGTCTGCTAAATCTTCATTCATTTCAATTAGCCACTCATACCAGCTTTTTTTTTTTACTATTGGAGGAAATGTTGGCATATGTGTGGGAAGCAAGCTACTAGCGAAATAAGGTTTTTAAAACTTTTATGGGAATGGTTGAGAGAGGGAGTTGAATTGCAGGTGGAAGGTCTTGTGCAAGGGGAGATAAGAGTAAACCTTTTTGTCTAATGCTCAATGTGTACTATGCATTAGGTTACATAACTGATATTACCTGGCTGTGTTCACTTACAATGTCTTTACTAAATGTTGCAAACAGGAATAGCTGTGCATAGACCATTGATGTAATAGGATCTTCTAAACTTGTACTGTATAGTGTCATCCAACTTGGAGCTCTCCAGCTGCTGAATGTTTTGCTTAACTGCAGCACCTATGATCCCTAGTGAGCTTTTCATTTCCCCGACAGCTGTTCATTTACTGAAACAACCACAATGATATGAATATTCTGTACCAACAGTTATATGCAAATATAACATAATACATATTAATTATTGATGGGTTGTGTGACATAAATAAAAGTTAATATAAATCAGGAAACATATTTTATCACCACCATCACTATATTACACCCCAGTTTTCATTTGTATATGTTGTATACAATTATTGATATAGAATCACCCCATGCATACCAGAAAAAAGACACCATTCTTGAAATTTGTATAGCTGGAAAACTGATACTTATTTCCCTTTTATAGCATACAGCTGATTTCCCGGGAACTAAAGTGGGACACTAGCAGTGCTGTACATAAGGTGGGAGTAATAGCTTGGCAGCAGACTGAGCTGAAGTAGTACAACGTTGGCAAACCATATCACATGGCAGTAAGCCAACACTGTGTAGTACATTCTAATTAGAATGAATGTACCACCATCTAATTAATCAACAACACGTGTTTCTACCGCTAAGAAATCAAACCTGTGACAAAATGCCAATGTTGGATGTGTGTTTCAGAAATGGTACCATTATAGCGGAATATGTGAATTCCTTTAAAAAAGAATACACTATATTAATGGCTGCTGGCCTGAATATGATAGCAACATATCCACAAAAAGTTCACTGACACTTTTAGAAATATAGAGCATAAAAGAATCATATTATCTACTATATAATTGCCTTAACATTATGTGCAAGAACATAAACTGTCAACAATGACAGTGCACCTTTGGAACATAGAGCATATCATTTTGCAACAAACAGAGAATCTAAGGAGTGGCCTCTTATATTATAACATACAAAAATGTTGAAAGATCAACTTAATTGAGCACAGTCATTTAATAGCCAGCCCCAAAGTGCACCCCTGCTCTTCTGTCATTATACACAAACAATTTCCTTTGATCCTGTTCACAAGGGCAGTCCAAAAACGAAAAACAAGGCATTTTTTCCCAGACACGAGGGAACCAATAACCCCAGACTTCGGGGGGATCTCTTGGGGTCAACCCCAAGTGTAGAGGTAAATTCAGATGTGGACGCCGATGCTTGCTTGTGCCTAGAGGAATACCAACCATACATCACTGATTAGGCCCATGAAGGCTGAAACATATGTCTGGGGTTGTTGGCTTCCTTTATGACAAAGAAAATTTGCATTACGTTTCTGGACTGTACTTGTGGGCAGGATATTACCAGTGAGGCACAGATCTGTTAAAACTTTGCATGCTCTCGAGTTGGGGCACACCATAGGCCAGCATATTAATTGGGTCTCCATTCTCAGTTGAGTTGTTCCCAACCTTTTGTAACTCCTGGTAAACTACTGAAGATCATCTTACATACTACTGGTGGCTGAACACTGACATGGAATATGTCCTTAAAAAATGTTTCTGGGCATTCCCTTATCCTGTCTTATACAACAAGGCATGTTTACAAAACAGAACATTGACAATTAGTGAAAATCCTGGGAGTAGTTACTATACTACATGACAATCTTTTTTGAAGAGATATTCATAGGACATCATGTGATCTACACATTAAATCTATTATTTACCGATGTAAGTCGACAATGACTTATATATTATATATTTTTATCTGTATATGTAGTAAAATAGTCTATATGGCCTTTATCTAATGTTGAGTGCCTGAAGAAACGTTCAGTTGGCCTTTTTTTAAAATGAATATGTTAAGGCAATTATTATGTTAAGGATATTCCTTTGAAGATATCCCTACCCTTTGAAAATCCTGCTGCTTTGTTTGGCATGTGTAAGTTGGTCCCCTAGCAAGATTCCTTCTGCTCTCTCTAGGCAAGCTTTAAATTAGATGCTTTGGAACCTTACTGATACCTTCTGAATAAATCAACCCTTACAAACCTTTACACACTAGGACTCTCCAAAGAGTCTTATGACTAATTTGCTGTTGGAATATCACAAGTCCATTACCCGTGCTTCTGAAAACATTAACTGAAGAAACTGAGATTAGCTTCACATGTTACTACAAACATACTTCTACTAAGATGTTTTTCTATCTAATGTTTACTTATCATTGTGATCCGATTCCTGGTGGAACCCTTAAAGGTTTGGGTGCAAACTATATCATGAATTTTGGAATCCTGAAGTATAGTTTCCTTAAAATAATTGCTATATCTGGTCAGCATTCTAGATAATTGGCAATTGTTAGTTACAATCTTGGCATATTAGCATATTCTTAAATTAGCTTAAAACTTAATATTGGCATACACAGTGCAGGTCTAGAACATTGGATCATATGGTTAAATTTAAAAAAATAAGAAACATGAGACTTTAACACTAAACTAAAATTACTCATTGTACACATTAACAATTCACTATTAATAACTGATGCACGTCTCATTTGCTTAATTGTTGCAACTGGCATATCCTCTATATAGCTTGCAGACAGATGGAATTATTAATTAGATATATATGCATTTTAAATACATAGACATGAATATGTAGTATTTTTTGTGTAGAATATGTAGTTTGCAGCTATAACAAGATTGTGGAGTGCTTCTGTGGGAATTTTTGCCCATTCATCTAGTAGAATATTTATACAATCAGGCACTAATTTTGGACGAGAAGGGCTAGTTTACAATCCCTGTTCCAGTTCATCCCAAACAGATGGGATTGCGGTCAGGGCTTTGTGTGGAGCAGTCAAACTTTGAAGGGGACATACCAAGACATTTGGACAATTCTATGCTTCCAACTCTTCGCAAACAGTTTTGGGAAGGCTCTTTTCTATTCCAGCATGACTGCTCCCCAATACATAAAACAAGATCCATAAAGACATGGTTGGATTAGTTTGGTGTGGAAGAACTTGACTGACCCATACAGAGTCCTGACCTCAACCACATCGAACAACTTTGGGATGAACTCGGGCAGAGATTGCGAGCCAGGCCTTCCCTTAACTGCAAAGGAGGAGACCAACTACATATTAATGCCTAAGTATTTAGAATGCAATGCCATACATTCCCTGTTGGTGTAATGGTCAGGTGTCCCAATACTTTTGCCCATATAATGCATTTACATGCATATATTTTGATTCACTTACCTAGGAACACTCTACGTTTCCCTTGGTCTCTCAGTTTCTTCTTCCTCCTGGAAGGGCAGTGGTATGTGGCTACAACCTATCCGTGTTCTGTAAACTTCTTATCTTCTTTTCCACTGCCAATTGTTTCCCATTAAAAGTTGTCTGGGGCTAGCCCCCACCCATATGGAGAGTCACTCCCCCAGAAGAGGGAGGTGTGCAGTGAACTGGGATACATAACAAATACAAATTATGACAATAAAAAAAAGCCACTAGGAAGAGGTAGGAAGAAAAAGAAGAGAGAAAGAGGAGGGGCGAGAAAGAAAAAGGGAAGTGATATGAAAAAATGCAAGGTAAAGAGAAAGAGGATAAGTGATAAAGAGAAAGGAGAGAAAAGTGATAAAGAGAAGGGGGAGAGGGAAAGAGCATGAGATATAAAGAGAAAGATGGGATGATAAAGACAACAAAAAGAGGTAAAACATAAAGGAAAGAGATAATGAGAATGGAATAAAAAAAAGGGCGGAGAGATTAAGAGAAATGGGAGAGATAGGGAGAAAATGTAGAAGTAAGAGTGAGGGGAAGATCAAGAGTCCTGAGAGGAGACCACTGTGGGAGCAAACTAGGTGCGGGGACACAATCTTGTGGGTGCAAAAATGCTGCTGGGGCAAGTCCTTATATACATTTTACAGAGTTAAAATTGGATGTCTAAAGCAGATAGACATGGTTGCATATTTCACAGAGATTGCTGGCATCAGAATTTTGTTAATTTAGAAATATATATATATATATATATATATATGCGACCACTCCCAAAGCGGACTCTGCTGCTCTCCAATCTGCTGTAGGTTCTTGCCTCAGATCTTTTGTAGATCTAGCAACTCCCCTGTCTTTCAGATTGCATCTGTTGGTCAGCTTTGTGATTGGAATGTGTTACATTCTCAGTCTTTCAGCATTAAATTCAGCAGCAACCCCTCCATACAACTAACAACTGGAAAGCATGGGACTCAGGTGTAAAACTCTTGCTGAACCCAGTAGCAGGAACACACTTAAGAAACAATGACTGCTTCTGTAGATATAAGAAAATTAAAATGCTCAAGAGTATTCTTTTTTTCCTGGTTTTATGACCCCATCAGTTCATACTTTTTTTCCATTGAGTATGTGAAAAATTAGTATAAATAAAATATAATTCTTGTCTACATGTTATATTTTTCCTGAACATGAGGAAACCGTCAAACTTTAGTATTATATAACCTTCGCAAACACTGGGGACTTTGTGACTTGATGACATTTACTCCAATGAATTTGGTTTCACGGGTTAAATCTCTGATTTTTGATAAGACATTTAATAAGCTTACTTAGGGAAAGCTTGCAATTTTATCTCAATTCTGAATTTCCTTTATTAAACACTAACCATGGGTGCATATGGATTATTATTTATTATTTTTAGTTATGTATTATTATTTTTATTATTAACTCCAGATGCACTCCCTATACATAAACACACAACACTCATACACAATCTGTATGTCTGTTCGTCAATATTTTATTTCTCTACTCTGTGGCTATATATCTGCGTGTCTTTTGCTGATATGTCTATTCCATTATTTCTCTGTCTATATCTATTTGTCGACATGATTCTCTTTCCGTCTACCTTTCTGCCTGTCTGCCTGTCTGCCTGTCGACAGTCTGTTTGTGTCTTCTCAGTATTAGGCTATAATATACACATCACTTGAATGATCAACACAAACACAATAAGCTTTTTTGAGCACTGCATTAGTGATTATCAGTAATTGCAAAGATTCTACAAGATGAAAATAAATGCACTCCAGCAATTACGACAAACAAAAAGCTTTCCTTTTAGTGTAAAATCTAGGAGCTTTTTCAATGCCTGAACGAGTTGATTTAAAATATATAAACCAAAAAGTATTCTTCTCTGAGAACATTTGCTGTCCATGTTTTCATTAAGTAATTACTTGAAGCCAAATCCTGAAATAATCAAACACCATTTTTAAGATTCAGAGAAATCCAGCAAATCCAAGTGGTCATGGCAGCATAACAAAACCTCATTTAATGCATTTATAGTAGATTTTAATTTCACATATATATTTTTTATTCTTTCCACAAGCTTCCACAGACAGGCTTTGCCACTGCACTGTGCCATTTTTTCACTTCTATACTGATGATGCATGAAGAGATTAAACAAAATATGCTTTCCTCACAGCTATCCCAATGCAAGCAAATCAAAGTCCACTGTAGCTATATCCAAGTGAAATTGGAAATATCTACACTTTATATGGTAATGAGCTTGCCTTCCGGATGTTCAGCTAAGCTATGAAAATTTGAGACAATACGAGTAAAAGTATTTTTTTAAATGATTTTCTATACAGTTTTAAGAGAATTTGGTCTCTGATTCCTAAGCAGGAGAACTGGCATTCAAGCACCCAGAGGTTGACATACCATAAAGTTACCCTACTCCCTTCTGCATCATATTTCAAATTTACTCACATAACCTCAAATGATTCCCCCAAAATATTATCCCTGCCAACCCCTTGTAAAAAAATTGCATCCTTTGCTTGTGAAACTCAGAGGTAATGGACATCATTTGGGCAATTAGAAAATGATGTAACAAATTGTTTCTATCCAGTTAAATAATCATCAATCCACCTTTGTTTCATAAAGAAATCTGCCAGATGGAGTAAAGATATTGGACCCTCAATATAACATGATTCAATAAAGATCCCAAAATGATGGTAGTGTTGACTAGCATGTCCGCAGAGCTCTCTCCTTCTGGCTAGTTATGGCATGTTGACAGAGCAGGGCTACTTATGTCCATGGGAGATGCTAGCTCCAATAGACAGAAAAAAGGCCAGAAATGGACGGAACTGAGATGCTACATATTATACCCTTTGTTTTACCAATTACTGCCATTGTGCTAAACAAAGTTTATTTTCCATTTATATTAATGCATGCAGACAGTAAAGGGTTTACATATGTAAATATGTCTTAAAAACAAACACATTAATGCAAGGCAAATTCAGAATGAGATCAGATGGGCATACATAACAGAAATAATACATAATTATCACCTTAAATGATTACTAAATTGCCAGCAGCACAGTAATGACAGAAACATTTACAAAATGTCTTGTCTGACTTTTACAGTAGCTGCTCCATGTAGCTCTTAACATTTTGTGAAACCAAAAAAGCGGGTAGGAGGAAGAGGCTGATGAGGACACTTAGCTTTAATTCTGTCCTTCAGGTCAGAAAATTCCAGCAGTCTTCTGGGTGTCCCCCAACACTAGCGCCACCAAACATCTTCCCACTTATTGTTTTATTTTGGATTACTCTAGACACAATGATACTTGTTTTAATCAGGTTTTGTTTTGAAGTGCCACCATGAGCAGACGGGCTGCCTGATGTAGATGCGCACACAGTAGCACGGGTCACCTAATGTTGCATGACCCCAGGACATCCGTTAAGCAGCGCATTAAGGGGGAACTTGAGCCCCCACTGTAAGTTGATCATATGATCCCAAACTAAGTAAATTATACAGCCCCAACTAAAAAAACTTCACAGTAGCATTTGTGTTGGAAAGATAAGCTTATCCTTAAACAAAAAGGTTAGCTACACAAATCTCAGTTGGGTATTAAATACTGCCCGAACCAATACCAAAAAAGGCACCAATTTCCAGTGTTTCAGGCATCCTGTTTGCGCAGTAGCTGAGTTCTAATGTTTGTGGTGCCCAGTAAATGTAAAATATTACTGAGGAGCAGGAAGAAGACTAACACTAAAGGTTTCCATTGTATCCGAGTAGAAGCAGCAGACATTTCCCTTTGGTTGTCTCTATTTACATGGAAGGATTCCAGCCATGTGCACCACCACCATCCGTAGGAGCTGGAGAAGGGTGGGTCTCCAATTATTTGGGATAGAGATTGCATTAGGACTGGGTAGCTGCAGATGAAACTATATCTCTGTTCACTGTTATTTTATTGTACTTCATTTTGTAACCTATTTACAAGTGTTGTGTGTTGCAATACAAGATTATTTCCACTCTTTTTTCATTATCACAAGTCATTGTTATTTGCTGTCTATTTAGTCCTTGCTAGGAATTACCTATAGTTAGGTGGAGGCACTGCCAACAGTCTGTTGAAGCCCCAATCTCTCCACATATTGCAGACTCATGGTCCAGTTGGTGTGAGAACTGTAACCATGGCTGGAGTTGCTAAGCATGGCACACCAGGGCAAAAAGGAGTTACACATCTATTGACCAGGATTGGCCATCATGCCAGATGCCTGATGGCACTTCCTCTAACAGCAGATCCTGTCCTTGTTAGGGACCAGGAACCAGACGGACACAAAACGTAAAATGCAATCACCTTTATTGTAATGACAATAGTGAACAAAGCCAAATCGTGATCCAAAAGCATATACCAAAAGACAAGCCGGGGTCAGGAACCAAGACAGATACTCAGACAAGCCGGGGTCAGGAATACAGAGATCAGCGAAGTCAGGAACAAGCCAGGAATCAGGAGCCGGGATGGACGTCAGAGAAAGCCAAGTCATACACAGGAATTCAGGAATTCAGGAATACAGGAACACAGCAATAGCACTTGGAGCCGGAAACAACACAAGGGCAAGGAGGAAGTGATGTTTAGCTGCTTAAATAGCCAAAAGGGGCTGGCTGTGGGCTGGACAATGGGCTGAGTCACAGGAGTGACAGGAGTGTAGCCATGGCAACCCAGCCAGGCTGTATAGCCTCCAGCAATGCAGCAGAAAAGCAGCTAGACCATAACAGTACCTCCTCCTCAACGACCCCCTCCCCGCGGAGCAGGGCCGGGTTTCAGGGGAAAACGCGAGTGAAAGCCACGAAGGAGAGCGGGAGCATGGACATCTGAGGCTGGAACCCAAGATCTCTCCTCGGGACCGTACCCCTTCCAATGGACCAAATACCGGAGCTTCCTACGGAACCAACGAGAGTCGACTATGGAGCGGAGCTCGAACTCCTCATGGTTGTCTACAGTCACCGAACGGGGGCGAGGAGTGACTGTAGTAAAACGATTACAGATCAGAGGTTTCAACAGAGAGACATGGAACACATTGTGGATGTGCATGTTAGAAGGAAGATCCAGGGCATAGGCCACAGGGTTTACCCGTCAAAGGATACGGAAAGGCCCCACATACCGGGGAGCCAGTTTCTGGGAGGGCACCCGGAGGTGGAGATTTCTGGAGGATAACCAGACCCTCTCCCCGACCTGATAGGAAGGCGCGGGTAGGCGTTTACGATTAGCCTGGAGCTCCTGACACTGTTGTGAGCGTTGAAGTGCCTCCTGAACCTGCACCCATGTGGAACGGATCTGCTGGAGATGATCCTCCAGTGCCGGAATCCCCTGGGAAGTGAAATTAACAGGAATCATGGAGGGCTGATACCCATAATTCACCATGAAAGGGGAGAACCGGGTAGAGGCCGAGACAGCACTATTATGAGCAAATTCCGCCCAGGGTAGCAGATCCGACCAGTTATTTTGGTGGTCCGAGATGTAGCACCGCAGGAATTGCTCCAAGCCCTGATTGGCCCTTTCCGCAGCCCCATTAGATTGTGGGTGGTAGGCCGAGGAGAAGGAGAGTTGGATACCCAGTTGCGCACAGAAGGCCTTCCAAAATCTCGAGACGAACTGGCTACCCCGGTCAGAAAGTATGACTTTGGGAACCCCATGTAGCCGATAGATCTCCTTGATAAAAACTGTAGCCAACTCCTTAGCGGAAGGGAGCTTTTTGAATGGTATGCAGTGTATCATTTTAGAAAACCGGTCAACAACCATGAGGATAACTGTGTTACCGTTAGACAGCGGAAGGTCGACTATGAAATCCATGGCAAGGTGAGACCATGGCCTCTCACCAGTAGGTATGGGTTGGAGAAGGCCCACTGGAAGGTGACGGGGTGATTTAGTCTGCGCGCAGACTGGACAGGCTGCTACGAAGGCAACAATATCTTTGTTAATTCCTGGCCACCAGAAGAGACGGGAAACCGACCAGAGAAGTTGGTTCCTCCCGGGATGCCCTGCTGATTTAGGATTACGATAGGTGGAAAGTAACTTGGTACGCAGGTTGACGGGTACAAAACATCGCCCTGAGGGGGTTTCAGCAGGTGCATCTACCTGAGCGGCCCGTATTCTGTCCCCGAGGGGAGATGTTATGCTGGTACGTATGGTAGCCAGTACTCGGTCCGGGGGAATAATCGGACTAGGTGGACACTCCTCTTTAGCTTTCGAGAACTGTCTAGAGAGAGCATCGGCCCGGACATTTTTGGTCCCCGGCAGGTACGAGACCACATAATTAAAACGGGATAAAAATAATGCCCAACGGGCCTGCCTCGGAGTTAAGCATTTAGCCTCGGACAGGTAGGTGAGATTTTTATGATCTGTGAGAATTAGGATTGGTACGGAAGTTCCCTCAAGCAAATGCCTCCATTCTTTGAGAGCCAGTATTATCGCAAGCAACTCACGGTCACCAATTTCATAGTTGCATTCCGCAGCACCTAGCTTCTTGGAGAAGTACCCACATGGGTGCAACTGGCTCTCAGGAGTAGGACGTTGAGACAGGAGGGCGCCTACCCCTGTCTCAGACGCATCGACCTCAAGTATGAATGGAAGTTCGGGTTTCGGGTGTACCAAAACAGGAGCTGCGGCAAAAGCGGCCTTCAATGACTCAAAAGCTTTGATGGCCCCTGGGGACCAAAGAGAGGCATTGCCATCTTTTTTGGTCATGTCCGTAAGAGGCTTAACAATAGAGGAAAAATTCCGAATGAATTTCCTATAATAGTTAGCGAAGCCGAGGAACCGTTGCAGAGAGCGGAGACCTACAGGTCGTGGCCACTCGAGAACAGACGAGAGTTTTTCAGGATCCATAGCGAAACCGACCTCTGAAATTACGTACCCCAGAAAGGTGACCTGCTTGCGGTGGAATTCGCACTTCTCCAATTTGCAAAAGAGATTATTCTCTCGTAACCTCTGTAGGACTCGGGCTACATCAGCGTGGTGGCTTTCTATGGAGGTGGAATGGATCAAAATATCGTCTAGGTATACCACCACACATTGTTGGAGCATGTCCCTTAGGACATCATTTATGAATTCCTGGAAAACCGCGGGGGCATTGCAGAGACCGAAGGGCATAACTAGGTATTCATAATGCCCGCTCCTGGTGTTAAACGCGGTTTTCCATTCGTGGCCCTCGTTTATCCTTACTAAGTTATACGCCCCTCGCAGGTCGAGCTTTGTAAATACCTTGGACCCTTTTAAGCGATCGAATAACTCAGTAATGAGTAGAATCGGGTAGGCATTTTTCACCGTGATACGGTTAAGCCCC
>VKOC01017842.1:0-100927 GCA_009364415.1 Spea multiplicata
TATATATATATATTGTCATACATAAAACAACGTCACTTCTTCCAACATTTCAAACAGCTACAGAGGGACATTTTGAGTTGGGAGGGCGAAGAGAGTAGAGATGTGGCTCAGGCTTTACCCAGACTTATTATAAGATCTCTTGGCCTGTTGGTAGGCATTTAGAAGAATAATGCAATTTTCTGCTGGTTCTATACACATTATTGTGACTTTCAGGGCTGTAGAACGCTGCGATGCCCTCATACACTCATTATAAGCTCTTATTTGAACCATAATGTGGCATTGAACTAAAGATATTTTTCACTATGGCGGATCCAATGTTGTTGTGTTGACTCATTGTGCAGGTGAAGTCTGTGCACTTTGACACAAGAGATCACGGTGCAGCCGTCATTCCCGGGCTTCTTCCTCGACATCAACCTTTGCTGCATGAGCACCAAGGAAAGGCCTCCCCTGAATATGAGAACCTCCGTCATGTGAGTTACTCTGACTTCCAGCTTTCTCCTTCCTAAGCAAACAGTTGCTGGGTCTCTTGAGGCTACCATGGCTTCATGTGACATGAGATTAGTCCATGCTGCTCTGAGTATGTTTTTAATTATTGTCACAGGGTCCATCATTCATGTCAACGGAATACAAAACCCAATATACAACACGGCAACCCCACCAAACAGGTGAGGTCACGGGAACGAAGATCAGCGGGACAACGACGGATCCCCTAATTATGGAACGGATAAAACAAAACAAAATTAAAAAGCTTAGCATCTCCAGAATCATTTTGTTGTTTGAGGTGTTCACTGTTGTTACCCAATGTAGACTCCAATTATTATTATTAATTATTAGATGACCATTAAATTATTTCTTAGTTTTATTAGTTTTATAGGTAAAAAATAGCAAAAGTTAAAATTCTTTATTCTCTTTCATAGGGCGTCAAGATGGTGTTTCTAAAATCACTGAGAACACTGGCTACACAGAAGAATCAAACATGGAACCGATAACCTTTGACCCACACACACAGTATCGGGCTCCGGTAAGAACCGGAGCATAGATCATCTATTAAAATGACATATATCATGATACTCTATTCTCCAAATCTAGGCCCATTTTCAAGCCCGGATCAGACTCACCCTCCACCATCTCAAAAAGGGAATGAGAGGGAGTTGTTGAATAGAGCACTGTAGACCCTTCAAACCTTGACCTTAGTTACCTCCACACTTTGCATGATAGTTGAGGTGTCCTACCTCAACAGCCCTAGATGATCAATATACAGTGATATAGTAGCTTGAGATCCATAAAAATGTTTATTGCCCATTCCTTTGCCTTTTACCAATGGGCACCTCCATTGACCAACACATCTTTCTCTTTATCTATGCAATAGAGAGGCTTCCACCGATGGATGGGACACAGCATTACCAAGACTGATTTTCTACCCACAACAACTCTGCAGGTCTGACAATCTGCATTCTTCAAGAGTATTTACGCTAGGTTTTGGCATTTATCTTTCGGAGACACTGAGGTTCACGTGCAGTTAATGAGTGGAGAGTTATTAAAATAGCGAGAGAGGATCAAGAAGCCGCTGGAATGGAAATATAACAATGGAAATTATCATGCATATTCTTTAGTAATGTGTCATCAGAGGACAAATAAGCCTTCATGTAATTGTTCTTTATTTAGAAAGCACTCATATGGTGTACCATACCTCTCTTTTAATAGATAAGAAATATGGTCAATTACCCAACTTTCCATACAGAAAATATCACAACCTCCTTAGTAGAGGTTGGAGTGCTTTCAATAACTGAGAACTCGAAGGAAAAGCAGACAATTTAACCTTTTTTGCCAAAACTGTGTTATGAAGGAACCAACTCCAGCGAGCTTCTTCTGGTGTTCATGCGAGAAGATTTCTAGAGTCATCTCATTGATTTATCTATACAGTATGCCGAGTCCCACTCAGCTTCTCACGCAGGAGAACTCATTAAGAATAGACTGTTCATTACGTCCAGCGGAATCAAGATGGTGACATATTCAGCTCTCCTGCCAACTCTTGGCTTAGTGAATAGAGCTCAGTGTAACGAAGATCTCATGGGCTGTAGATGACATACTTAAGGTGGCATCTCAAACTTCTCTCTTTTAGGGAAGGGAACCACTACCTGTTTTGGCGAAGAACTCCGATCGAATCAGCGGCTTCTCCAGAGAAACCGATAAAGCGCTCAATATGACAGTGAGACTCCTTTGTTTGCTTTAGTCCCCTTTCCTTGTTGACCTTTTTTCAACGACAGCTCCCATGTTGCCTTAGTTTTATATCGTGTCACTTTTACTTTCCGAGTTCTTCGTGCCACAGTTTACCTTCGTTATCTCTGTTAATTATACACAGGCTTCTTTTGATGAATCGTTGCCGTTTGACAGCCGGAAGCAAAAGCAAGACCTTTTGGGAAGAGTATCTTTTGGTACCAAGGTTAGTCTTTATAAATATCTGTAATAAATGTCAAAATACATTTAAAATGTAATTTTAACGATAATGCCAAGTGCTTGGTCACTTTAGAAACTGGCAGACATGCTAGGTGCTTATGGTGAAGATCTGCCTGTTTTATTATACCTTCATGCCGGTCTTGTTATTGATTGGCGTGTTGGTGGTCATTGACGCAGTTTTGATGGTAGATGGATGGTATAAAAGTTTTTTTTTTTACTACAGGAACTGTCTGGATTCAGTCTAAATAACAAGGTGCATGTAAATCCAGGGATACAGTCACCGGAGCAATACTTGACCAACTACAACCACAGGTGCCAAATTGTACATTCTCAATGGGAAAGATCAGTAGAATAACTCTATAACCCTACTTACCAACTGATATGGTAGTACAAATAGGGGCAAACTATGATCTAGCTGAAGCCTACACAAACCTTCATCTTATAAAAACCAAAAAAAACATTAATGCTGGTGCTACTCGCTCTCCATTACTCTAGGTTCTGTGACCCAACATCCATCGGGAAAGACCGCGAAGGCTGGACGCGTGGAGGAATACAAGGACAGATTCACAGCGGCTTCTCTGTGAATAACGAAGGCCATATACCTGGCTTATAAATAATTCTTAATTCGGTAGGCTCAACATGGACAAAGATCCGTCTAGCGGCACGATGTCAGATTGTTTGGCTTTTGATTGTTTTGTCCCTTTTCTCTGCAGTAGAAATAAACCAAACCCCAAATCTACAATAAACAAGACGTGAACCTAAAGCGTGTCATGCTCTGATGCAATTATGTTCCTTGCATGTTCGAAATGTTTTTTTGTCCGTACCCGTGATTCACCGATGCCAGTTCTGATTTCCATTTTGGAAATGTCCTGCTACGGCAATACGAACTTTTCACCAGAATTTCTTGTTATATATTACCCCTCAACCTTATGACACGGCCGGACAGGGTATACGGATCAACTGCTCTTTTCTCAAGCAGACTGGTCGGCTATACTGACCAGTTGTCACTGGAGGTTATTTGCTTCTTGTTATAACCATGTGGCCACAAAAGGATAATTTCTATCTGCTAACGAGCCCGTTCACCTCTTCCCCGAGATCACCGCTCACAGTTCATTCGCTGATCTTGGAAGCTTACTATCACTCGCGCTTACAAAGGCTTTTGTGCCCATAAGTACAAAACATATATATGCACCTAAACTTCCCGACAACTAGAAGACCTTATTATAAAGGTTTTCAACTGGAGTAAAGTCTTTTACCAACATCATTTCCTCCTCTCCTTTAGTTCAATAACACAAATGTAAATTATATCTATGACAAAAGGAGCTTTCTTTCTAAGCTACATATGTGTCAATCCTATGGTATGAACATAAATAAAAAATGTGACAAATGGGTAGAGTTTACTGCCAAGGACACGGCTCCAAGCGATATCTCCACTTGGCCACTTAGAATTGTTACAAAACGTATGTTTAAATGCAATGTACAAGCTTGGGTACTGTTTGTGACAATTTACATTACATCGCATGCTGCATCATGTCCTACTGACCATCTAACTAAAGCTACAATGACACCAAATTTGAATAAATATAAAAAGTCATCATCTAACCACTAACTTGGGTGTAACCTCCATTGATAAACTTAAAGTTAGGAGATCTTGCGGTGGGGAAATTTATCTTCATTCCTACAGGCAGTTTATATTTAGGTAAAATATGAAATAGATGACCATATAATGCAACCAACGCCCCAATATCTACACTTCCAGGAGGTTACTTTAACTACCATTTTCTGGGGGGGGGGGGGGGGGGGCTACACCAAACTGGTGTGTGTGACAGATGATCTATCTAGATCTACAGTCACATTCTAGCAGCACCCTGACATCTGAACTTATAAAAACCATTATAAGCTGCAAGGAGTAACTCAGCAACCATTGCTGGTTTGGGACTAGAAAAAACATGCACCCAAGCCGGTAGTAGTAGGCAGCTATAGCGGTAAACATCTAATCAATATCCGATCAGACGCTAAACATTATACCTGCTGTTTAGAAGACAAGAAGTTAAGTAAATGTTATCGGCAGATGCTTATTAAAGTCAGAGGGGTTTTGCACCGCGCATTAAGATAAATACACAGGGTCTCAGAGAAAAAGTTACACTTTTTAATAAAGAATATAATACAACATGAAGTTAAAAAAAAAACCTACCGGTAGGACATGGACTTTTATTGCCATGAAGGATAGAAATATCTCCCACTAAAGGATTTAGTTTGTCTATAAAAGTTTTCAATATGAATCAGCATCACAGGAAGGCAGATTCTTTCCATACTTACACCAGTTATGTACATTTAGGAATGAAAACATTGCTTTGATCACCAAAAAGTTAACACAAGGAGTAACAAGGAACCTCTATCATCTCAAAATACATTTCAATTACCTCCTTACAGGACGGCGGTCGCCGATACGTGCCATAGCAGACTGTTAGGTGGTACGATTCCCAGCATCTGACCCAGGCAGCCGTTCTAGAATGCATAAATTCCACTATCCCTTATACAACCTTTATTTTGTTTTTTTTTAAAAAAAAATGTATTGACGATACAAATAGAGAATACAGCCAATAAACACATAAAAAAAGACAGGACATTTAAATAGCCTGGATATAGGGTGAGCAGCGTGCAGTAGTCTGAAAACGAGCAAGTCCACATTCACCCCATCTCAGTACTTCTTAAGCCCATAGCCCACGGCGAGATGCTGTCTGCTGCTGTGCATGGGGGGAGAGTGCCATACAGCGGAGCTGGTGCGTTTGAAGTAGCGAGGTTTATTCTTATAAAACATGTCCTCTAGTTTTGGGCTGTCAATTGTGCCATACAGACGGTCCACATCAATGGGATTATAGTACTGATGACGGATCGCTTGCGCCAACTGATTTCCTGTAACAGAACAAATTGCATTAACAATCCAGCTGGTATCTACCAATACCTTGTTTTACAATCACAGTAAATTACAACAGCTAAAACAGCCACAGATAAATCCACGGACAAATGTTACTGCACCTCTATCTAGTGTGCCACAGAAGGCTTACAATTAAGCGTGGACAGGTAAAAGGTGAACACATGTGAAATAGACGATAGGACGGAGTCATAAGGCACTTACCAGTGGCCCAGGCAGGGATGGGTTTGCGAGGCTGACTCTCGTCATCAGTGGAGTCGTCACTGTTCAAGTCCATCCCGTAGTCCTCTGGATTGACTTTAAGCGAGTGTGCTTTGTAGCCCTTGGGTGTCATCTCATACGATTCACAGGCTGGAGAGTTCTGAAAAAGGGGAGGATAAATTACAAGGAGGGGAATAATTTCCTAGGGCAAACATCAGGGGAGACTATATGGATTAAGTGTTATGAGACCAGTGTAGAGGAGGCTGTGCATTGGACGGTACATGCCCGTATGATTTGGGAGCCATCATTTTTAATACAATAACCTACACAATTACAGACAGGATGCAGGGCTCTTAGAATAACTTTATACACTGAGCAAGACGTGTTGGTGCATTTAATACATAGACACATGGGCCTGGACCACTTGTCAACTCAAGCAGGCTAATCCTTATATAATTATTGCAGCAGTCTTACCGCTATATCTACAGTAACATTCAGGGCAGGAGTATTGGCGGCGGCTTGCTGCTCCTTAGCTTTCTTCTCCTGCTCCTCGCGCAGTCTCTTGGCCTCCTGCTCTTTATGCAGTCTTTCCTGGCGCTCTTGCTCCAACCGTTCCTGCATCTCCTGAACAGAAACACAGGACACTTCCTTTAGTACAGCTTTATTAATTTGGTCGTCGAGACCTAAAGCAACTCACAGACTACCAAAGGTCACGTCCTTACTTTCTTCTTACGCTCCTCAGCCTCTCGGCGCAGTTTCTCCTGTGCGGCTAGCTCCAACTCCTTCTGCAGCTGAAGAGCCTTTTCTTTTTCTATACGTTCCTTCTCCCTAAAACCATATGCACAGAAGGGGGTTTAGGTAATGAATGTGCTTTTAGGCAGCAGTCCAGAATGGCCAAGCGGATTAGGAACTCTCACCTCTCTGCTCGGATGCGTTCCTGCTCCTTTTCAGCAGCCAGTTGCTTCTCACGCTCTTGCTCAGCCAGTCTCCTTGCCTCCACCATCTTCCTCTGTCTTTCCTGTTCCTCCTCTTCTCGTTTCTTCTGCATTAGCTCCTGGTGTTTGCGTTCCTCTTCCTCCTAGAGATGTGAAGGCAAAATTGAGAATTAAAAATCAGTACAAATGACCCTCTAGGCTGCAAGCAGGGGCAAGGAACAACCCTTACCATCTGTCTGACTTTGACCTTTCGCATATCTTCCTCCTGCCTACGTCTGTTCTCAAACTCCTCCTGCTTTTTTGCCGTGAACTTCTTCTTGGCCTTCTCTTCTGCCATACGATCCTCTTTAACCTGTAGCAACACGAGGGTGTGGGAAATTTGCCATCACATTCACCTGCTATTCCAACTGTACACCCCATGCTAAAGCAGTGAAGAGCCATACAGGCCTCGAGCATTTCACTTGATTAGTATTTAACACCCTAAATTTTAGTATCTCACTTTTTCGTTTTTTTCATCATTCTGCGCAAATTTCTGCTCTATTTTCTTCTTTTTCTCCTCTTCCAACTGCTCCACTCTTTCACGTGCCTGCAAAACTTTACGCAGTCTCTCTTCTCTACGCCTACAAGAGAATTATATCAGAGGAGCGATACTTCAGACCTCTCAAGGTCTGCTTAGCTACTGGATTCCAGTGACCGGCAAGAATATATCAAACGTTTACGTACATCTTCAATTCCTCTTGCTTCCGTTTCTTTCCCTCCTCTATTTTCATCTTGCGCTGAAGTTCAGCCTCTTCTTTCTTGCGCAAGGCTTCTAAACGTTGGCGCTCCTTCTCCTGCAATATGATGTGATTTACAGAAAGAAAAAAATGGAACCCCCACCACACCAGTGAGAAGACTCTCACCCAGAAGCTGTGCTCATGAAAAGCTTGCACCCACCTCAGTAACCATTCCCTTCCCAACCAAGGACCCAGAAAGCAACACCAAAACAAGTCTCAAAAAACACTTACGTCAGCCTGAACACAACCAGGGGAGGAAGAGAGGGAAAAAAACAAAACAAGGTATAACCAATAGCACAAGGCAGGTTGTGCAAGTTCACCTTTCCCCAGAAAGTCTGGGCTTTCTTTGTAGGTATATACTACCCCATAAATCCGTGTTAAATGACTAAATTAAAAGCATATATAGCATGCCGTTAGCCACCTTGCTGTACAGGGGTCTTCCCAATTTATGTCCGTTTCCACCGTTCCCTTACCTTGGGGTCTGGTTTGAGGGGTGTGTTGCGTTTGATGAAGGATTTCACCACACTTCTGCCGATAGATCCTGGTGTCATCATGAGCAGTTGGTTCTTTTGCACTGTGTGCAAGAAAGTCTTCATATGTGGAAGTGGCTTCACCACCTTGAGAGACACAACATCAGATAAATATACTTATCGGCCATCGTAATTCTTTGTCAACGAAAGCAGGAAGCTGCCTTGTGGTAATTGAAGAACTGCACCTTGCTTGGAGGGCATGGCGGAGATGGAGTCTTCTTCCTAGGAGGGGACTGCACCTCCATTTCCATGGGCTGCTCATCCTCAGACAGTTCATCTACAGCTCTCTTGTAGCTCTTCCTCCTAAGGGTGTCAGGAAGGCGGTCAGACAAAGAGCTTCCACAATTCAGCCAACATCATACAAAACATTGTTACCTACCTTCCTATCTGAGCATCATCATTCCCATCTGCACCACTCTCTGGAAAATAAGTCAAAGGAATCATTCATTTTGTGTACAATACACCTCCAAAGCAACATTTATAAAACAGTGAATTGAAGTCCAACTGTTTTTAAGCATGTTTTCCTGTAGTGTTGAATTCAGAGTACAAATGTTATTGTGTCCCCCCCCTTTGGAGACAAAATATCCTATTACTGCTGCATGTAGAGTACAACCTGGTTAGCAGCCTTTTCCCGAATAAGGTGTTGTGGGTTGCCTTTTTTTAAATAGAAAGGCAACATTTGAACATTAAAGCAAAATAAAAGCCAAAAGCATGTGTTCAGGCTCATCTTAGGAGAACATAAGGACACAATATTTAGCCAACCATAAATGTTTTGCTAGGTGAAGCCAAACCAACCTTTTTCTAAGGCAACAGACTGTCTTGTTACTCTTCTCTGGGGTTGATCAGATTCGGATAAATTACTGATTGCAATCTTCTTAAAGCCACGGGAGCGGAGAGAACGCCGTGGACTCTCTGGAGCAGGGACCTGAAATGGAAATTTTAAACTACAGGAAACCGCAAGTAACGTTTTTGGAGACCCCAACGCGACAAGATTTAAGTTTTCTTGATAAATATAAGATGTCTCTCCACCCCATTTACTTAAGACCCAACTGGTCAGATACCATATTACACATTGGATATGGCCTTAAACGCTGCTCATACCTCCTCAGCTGGAGCACTCTGTTCAGTTTCTGGCCTGAAAGACAGAAAAAACAAATTCAATTTTTGATAAACAAAGCCAATGGGGTAAATCACGAACAGGTCCCCTCCAGGTCAACTCCTAGGAGAACGCCATTTAAGAATGAAAATGTATTGTAGTTTTTACCTGATTTTAATAGTGACTTCCTCATCTACTATTTCAATGGAGCTCTGGTCTGAAAATAGAAAGACCCAAACACTTCAATTTTCTGCTGTGGCAATAAAATAGACACCCCTCAAGTGAACATCCAGGAACTCCCCCACCAAAGTCAGGCAATGCCCCCCACTGCTTTAACAGGAGTGCTGGGGTGGCTCATAAAACATGGACAGCTAGATAGTTCACTTACAGCTCCTAATGCTAGACGAAGAGGAGGTCTCTCCAGCTTTCTTCTTGGACACTGAACGGCGTATGGATTTGCGTACAGCTTCCCGAGTCATACTTTCACGCTTGCTAGCCAGAGAATACTTGCTTACGAGAGATGCTCGCCGACTGTTGGACTGGCGAACGAGGCTGCGACGCACTGAGCGGCGGTCAGAACGTGATCCAGTGGGGGTTGAGCAAGCATCTGAGAGATCCAGTGGTTGGTCATCAACTGGCGCAGCTACTGGCTGGGGAGATGCGACGCTGATGACTTCTGTATGATCTGCCGTGCGCTTCGGTGTGGAGCTCTCTGCGACCCTTAATTTTCCTACTCCACGGTTTTTTGTTTCAGGAGTCACCGGGGCCGGGCTCTGCTCAGTAGTTACTGCTACCGGTGGCTCAGCGATTTCTGGTGCAGGTGGTTCAGTAACGTCCTGGGCAGAGCCTGCGGTAATATGTTCTGTGAGCTGCAGCTCTGCACTCCTGCGATCATCTGCCGTGATCTTGACCTGCAGGACACGACTGCCAGGCAGCTCTGGAGACTCCATTACTGGTTTCTCTGGCACAGGCGGACATACTAGATTGGCCTTCGCTCGGGTTACTCTCTTTGGTTGATCCTGGATATCTTGAATTGATGTGTCGCCAGGTTTGTCCTGGAATTTCATAGACAGCCTGCGCACAGAAGTGCTCCAGCTGGCATTGCTTTTCCTCCTGGAGATCCTGTAAAGAGCGAGAAGAGTTCCATGAATACTAGCAGCAGGTCCACAATCCACAGCTCGTTTGAGACTAAACAGTCGAGGGATTCTAGTATTAAAGAGAATCTTCACAACCTAATAAACCATGAAGATCCTTTCATATGTTTAAAAAGGTAAAATGTGCACATTTTAAAGGGCAACTAACAGACATTCATACCTTTTTGTTATTGCCCTATAGTTGGAAAGAATCTAATCTTACACGAGATCAATGACTAAGGTTCGAGCCTTTACAGTAGGAAAAGAAAAGTGGGCAGGCTAGAGATTAGCCAAAAGCATTTCTATATGCGATTCTAATTAATGCCTATTTTGGAAAGAGGAACCATTTATTGTTACTTGGGGTTCTCTTGGCAAATCAGAATTGTGTGACATAATCACCTAAGGAGACTTATGATGTATATATGCAAGCCAGATATCTCTATATCATCACATCTTTGCAACATACAGTGTCTCAGATGAGAGCTCAGGCTTGTAAAGCACCTAAAGGTCCAAAGTTCTGCTAGAAAAGGCAACTATTGCGAACACCGCATTCAGGGCAGGCAAGTCACACCGACACTCATGCAAAGATATACCTTGGTTGTATAGGGAGAGGTATTAGCAGTAGGAAGAGGGAAGAGCTCATGCCGCTGTACAGATCACTGGTGAGACCTCACTTGGAGTATTGTGTACAGTACTGGAGACCGTATCTCCAGAAGGATATAGATATGTTGGAGAAAGTGCAGAGAAGGGCTACTAAAATGGTTTATGGATTACAAAATAAACCTTACCAGGACAGGTTAAAGGATCTTAACCTATATAGCCTGGAAAAAAGACGGGACAGGGGGGATATGATAGAAACATTTAAATACTTAAAGGGAATCAACAAAGTAAAGGAAAAAAGTTTATTTAAAAGGAAAAATAAAACCGCAACAAGAGGACACAAGCATAAACTAGAGGGGCAAAGGTTTAATGGTAACATCAGAAAATATTACTTTACGGAAAGGGTAGTTGATGCATGGAATAGCCTCCAAGTGGAAGTGGTAGATGTTAATACAGTAAAGTCATTTAAGCAAGCATGGGATAGGCATAATGCCAAGCTAGATATAGGATAAGGGCAAGTACTCAGAGGTTGGGCAGACTGGATGGGCCTTCTGGCTCTTATCTGCCGTCACTTTCTATGTTTCTATATACGTTTTCCCTCCTAAATTACAAAAACGCTACTCAATGCACATACCGACAAGACAGAGGACACAGTTCTGTGAAGTTTACTTTGGTGGAAAGATTTGAGATCTCCCCAAATGACACAAGCACAGCCACTAACCTTCGTGCATTGGGATCCCGGTTTTCATCCGGTACTATGGATGTTCTCTTCTTTCTGCGCCTCTTTTGAGAAGGAGTCTTTGGCATCAGCTCAGGCTCTGCATTAAAGTCACTGAAAGGTGAAGTTGGGAGGCAACGTTAGGATAACTGGCTGGACAAACTAAACACAGGCCATTAAAATAAAATCTTGTACGGGCCCTTAAGCAAGCAACTAAACCCGATAGCTATTCAGAGAAGTTCCAAGTCATTTTGAATGATCTCGCCAACGTGCAGGTATAATCTTAAAGCCTGGGCAAGGCCACCATGCTTGGATCTCCTTGGAACCCTGCCAGCGTTACTCTACTCGTCCTGCACACCGACCCGAAAAATACATGAGCCCCAGAAGACTGAACTCACCTGCTGAACATCTTCCTGGCCTCCTCCTCTATCTCGGTCAGCCATACCATGTATTTGTTGTCCAGCGTGCGCACAAACTCTTCTGTCTTGCGGGTGCATACCTGCAGCAGGTTGGATAGGCAATCCGCGTTGTCCATGAGGGCGCCTGTAATGGAATCATTGTAAGAGGCTAACATCTCTACTGAACGCTCACTGTTATACATCAATCACCCCCTTGATCAGTTGAATAGACTGCTTCATGTTAGTTAGAAATCCAGCCAGTAATGGGGGGGGGGTTAAAAGAAAATTCTTGAATAACCCTAACCCCATGATTTCTCACTGGATCAACAAGCTAGATGCCTGTATACTAAATATAATAATAATAAAGAGTACTCTTCTACAGATGACCTGAAGAGACCTCTGAGCTCCATCCCAATGAAATAGAGGTCATCGTCCACTAAAGACTCCAACCCAGGGAAACGGACGAGTCTCGAGGCTGTCATGTCGGCTGAGTAGATAAAGCACTACAAGTAAACGGTTTTTACCAGCTTGAAAAGCAAGATTAACCCATAAAACCAGAAGTCCTCAGACCTGGTTTGCCGAGTACCAGGAGAAACCTAGATTTAAATAAAAGGAGGAACATCGCAGCTGCACGACACACTGCTTAGCCGATCACCACCATCTAAACGGCATAAAGCTGGATGTGTACCAATTCCTTGCATATTCGCCAAGGCCAGAGAACGACAGAGTTAGAATAGAGATGCTATGGAATGGAGGGAGGCGATAATCGCTAGGACAGCAAAGGGAGGCATCATTAGATGGCAACCTGTCAAGCAACAGAAATCGCCCAGCACAAAGAGCCATCCATGAATCGCTACACGGAACAGAGATTAAAGAGAAATATTTCAGCCTCAGAACTTGCAGTCATCAGCGATAGCCTCGTCAGGGAGCTTCCACTACATAGTTACCTTTCGGCAATGTCACCGGAGATCTGACTTATTTACACAGCATGCTGGGCAATGATTCACAGACATGAGAAATGAACGGCAGCCGGGCATCCACGCACTGTACAGAGTAATCTACAGGCGATAATTCCCAATACATCCGAATATCAGCAGATCTGGTCAGGCAAAGAACACCCAGCCATCTCCACCAGTATCAAGGAGAACCTTACTGACGTTTTAATGGAGAAACATGAAATCAAACCACTGCAGGTAACTATAGACCCTAAACTACTACCCCGAGACATAACCGATCATCCAAGACCGGAGAGCAGACAGGAAACCGGATTGTAGGAAAAGAACATTCACGGCCCGAGCAGCGAAGGGGTTAAACTAAATCCTCTTAAAGATAATGTACACAATGAGGGGCAGATTAAAGTTAATGCACCCCGAAAGGTGTAAGGGGGAGGTAAATCACATGGGATCCGGCCTCGAGACACCTCTGAGAGGAAGGCAACCGCCGCCAGGGCAGATATGGGATTAGAGGGAGACATAACGGCCTCGGCACATAAACGGTTAACAGGGTATGGACTGGGGGGGGACACAATACTCACCGATCCCGGGTCCGCTGCCCCCGGTTATTGCGAGTCCTCCTCTGTTCATGTCCCAGCCCTTTCTTTTCCCCGCAGCAGACACAACTTCCCCTCCCGCCCAAACCGTTTAAATAGTTCAAATCCTAACGGCTGCAGTCAGAGGAGAGGCGACGTCAAAAGGAGGAGTGGGCTGGCTCCGCAGAGGATCCGTATTGGCTGGCCAGGGTACAATAGAGACGAAAAGCTTGCGTCTAGACACACCCCTCCGTGGAGGACCCGGCTGGCCGTGAGGAGAGTTGGCCGTCCAAATACTTCCTGAAACTGACAGATGCTTACCCTGAGAAATGCCGTTGTCGGTCGCACCGGCCCGGTCGCTATTATTTATCTGTGGAACCTTAAGAATAAATCTATATAAACTGGGCTATTAACACGTGCAGTGCCGGTGGTGTCTGACACTGTTATGACATCACATTAAAATGTGATAAAGATTTGATTCAAAGCCCCACTTAATAATTCACAACTTTCTGCAGAGTATTTGGTCAATATCATAACAGAATTAATAACAGTGTTATACAGGGTTATGCAATGACCCTAAAATATATGCAATACTAAATCCTTTTATGCTATCATATATGCATACATATGTGTGCGTGTATATAACATTATGACCTGATATTGTATAGGTCCCCTTTTGCCCCAGAGGCATGGACTCCAGTAAATCTCTGAAGCTGTGCTGTGGTATCTGACACCAAGACGTTAGGTGCGGCCTTCATGGATGCGTCCTGGTGCCGCGTGTTCTCCAGGCAAGCGACGAGCCCGGTCATCCACGTGATGTGAAAAAAACGTGATTCATCAGACAAGGCCACCTTCTTCCATTGTTCGGTGGTCCAATTCTTCTGCTCAGGTGCCTATTGTAGGCGCTTTCGGCAGTGGACAGGGGTCAGAATGGGCACCCTGTCACACCCCATACACAACAAACTGCGATGCACTGTGTGTTCTGACGCCTTTCTATCAGAACCAGAATTAACTTTTTCAGCAATTTAAACTACAGTAGCCCGTCAGTTTGATTTGACCCTACAGGCCAGCCGTTGGCCCCCCACATGCACCAATGAGCCTTGGCCAGGTATGACCCTGTTGCCGGTTCACTGCTTTTCCTTCCTTGGACCACTTTTGACAGGTACCGACCCCTGCAGACCAGGGACGCCCCACAAGAGCTGCAGTTTTGGAGATGCTCTGGCCCAGTCGTCTCTGTCATGCCATGGCATGAGTAACTTGAGCTTGGCACTGAATGGATTAAGCAATTTGACTGGGGCTAAGGCCATTAACATTCCCTTTGGAGCCAGAACCCAATATAAAACTTGATTACCCCATCCTGGGTATTGTCACCTTTGACGAAAGGGATTCCTGTGAAAGAGTGAAGGGCCAAACATCCTGGCTACATCTCCCTGGGGTGTGGAGACGGTATCGAGGGACACGGGGTAAAATAATTGAACCCATAATGTCCAAAATATGCTGGGTGCATAACTTTTGGGCCCCATCATACATTGCATCCTTATGGCTGCCATGTGCTGGTTTTAGGGAGACCAAACACGCCGTGCAGGCATGACCATAGCAAGTGTTATGCGAACGTGTCCTTTGTGCCAACTGATACAGGTGTGGAGTTTGGTATGAAAATGATCACTAGGACCAGAGAGTTATGATGATCCTGGTGTCATAGTTATGCCGAGCTCGGCCGGCATCATATCACATAGTTTATGATCCCAGACCAAAGTTGAGCTGACATGCAGGCCATAGTTCTGAACCCCCTACTCCCATCCCCTTGCTTAGGTAACAGGAAAAGGGTGGTCCTGAGGGGGGATACAAAGGTGGGCAATTGGTAATGTGAGAGAGCCTATTTTACCATCACAGAGACAACACCGAGGCTCCAAGAAATGGTATGATACTTTTGTTTTATCCCTTTTATTTTACAGTTTATGTGCCTGTATTATTTATTTATGCATTTTTTGTGTAACAGCACTGTGACCCATTTCATACCCAGATTAAACATTTTTAATCAGTTCTGTCCTTTGTTATCTAATCCGAACATTCAGCCTAGAGATGCCTTTGTATAACCATACATATTATAATATACTAATATATTATAATTATAATTATGTGTCACGTTACTAAGCGGTCAACTATAGATATCAGTTTGAGGATTGTGTATACATGGCAGTCCGATTGTTTTTGGGTAACCTAAGACGCCCGGTTTTAAAGTTCTTGGTGGTGGCAGCGCGTTTCACACTGGGAGTTTTGGGGTGACTGGTTGGGGTTGGTGGTCGTTGCTTGGTGCCCTGCGGGCAAAGTGACCAAACGCACCGGAAGTCTGGTTGGTGTTTAACCCTTGTTACACCTATACTCCTATAAACAAGGGTATCAGATCTCGGGGAATATTACATTTTTATGAGCAATACACGTTTGCCATTAATACAATGTGCTACTTTTAAAGAATATTATATAATGAATTCATGAATAATAAATAATATGTAAATAATTAATAATATATAAATAAATAATCACGAATAAGAATCTTACATAATTAATACTAATAAATAAATAAAGAATCTGCTTCATCCAGAATGCCAGTCTGTCAGGAACGATATTGTACCGAACAGGTGATATTATAGATCTTCGGTAATTTTGTATTTCTCGATTCTTTTTAATGCTTATACTACACAGTTTGCCGATCTGTCTTATTAAATCTATTTGAAAACACATTAGCACGTTTGTACATGTTATGAGGTCACACCCATATCAAGAGCGGCAGAGACAGTATATCCGATCTCATAGTACTGTCTGTACTTCGAATTTGAAGAAAAGACCCAAGTAGCTTCACTCCAGGTACATCTAAGGCTGAATTGGAAAAAATGCCTTTATACACTAAATAATTTTAGAATGCTTGTCTGATGATATGGATGTTGCTGGAGTAACTGATGTGATTGCAGGGTTCACCAGCACACTTCCCAATAAATCATTGTGTTCTCCCCTTGCAAATGCAGGGAGGGACTCAGCAGAACCCCCCTATATGCATTTACCCCCTTCCCTGGCTCCTAGGCTTGCAGCCTGAAGTATCCATCACAATTCTATACCAAATATGACAAAGCAGTCACCTCAATATCATAAGGGACTGTAAAAGCTGCTTATTTTAACTTAGTTGCAATTATTTCTTCCGAACAAATGTTTTAATTATGTGAAATATGAAGTTGAAAAAGTTAAAGTTGTAGAAAACTAATGGAAAAGTCTATTGGCCAAAGACATCGATTGCAGGATTCTTGGAATAAGTTGGGAAAATCCCCAGACTTGGTAAAGAGTCACAATTGCTAAAGTCAGGAATCCGTTCCCTGCAAAAATAACACGCTATGACTTCTCTTTCCACCAGACCTCCGTGACACATGCAGAGTAACATCTTCATACCGTGCCGATGATTTGGTGGTAGAGGTCTCCATGGATGGCAGGCGTACTCATTCTGTGTTTACGACCCTGCCATCGCCCTCTGTTCCTGAGTTCTAATTATGTTTTTGAGGACCTGATCCTCTTCCCTGTATCCTGCTTCGTTATAGCCAGATATCATATCTAGTTCTTATTAACCCCTAAACCTGTGACCAGAGCCGGCCTTAAGTGTACTGGCGCCCTGTGCCGGCATTTCATGTTGAGCGCCGGAATATGATGTCATATTCCGGTGCTCAACATGTAATGCCGGCACCGCGACGGAGTCACAGAGAGTGAGTTGTGTGAGTGAGCCCCTGCCTGGGACTTAAATTAAAGCATCATTTTTTTTTTTTAAACTTTATTTAACATGATGTTAAATAAAGTTTTTAAAAAGACGATGTTTTAATTTAAGTCCCGGGCAGGCGCCCCTGCTGCCATGGCGCCCTGTGTGGCCGCACAGGTCGCATACCCCTAATGCTGGCCCTGCCTGTGACCAGCTGATGATCATGTTCTGGTTGTGAGGACTCTTTACCTGTTTAGCTTCTGCTCCTCTCCTCTTCCAGTAAGCCTTCATAGTCCTCCCAGGGTTCCTATCCTCTTCGCTTCACAGTTCATGCACCTGGTGCAAAGGAGGTCCTACCACATGCAGAAGCTGGGTAGGATCCCCACAAATCCATAAGGTCCCTTCAGTAAATGGATGGAAGACCTGTGAAAGTTTGGAACCCACTCACGATAGTACCTACTTAGAAGTTGAGGTTCTTGCGGCATACATATTGAGTGCTTTAGTTTGTGTATTAGTAAAGACGCTGTTCCACCTGCTTTGCTGAATTGATCACGTTAGTAACTAAATGTAAAATAATTCTGTGAAATGTCCAAATTTTGTCCACATTTAACAAGATCAAATTTTGCCCATACACTTATTTTGTCACTTATCACTTAGACTCTACTAAAAGTTTCTATGTATGTAAGAAGAAAGAATAAACATCTAATAATGTTGATATGCTTGACTAGAAAGTGCAATATCTGGCACAAGGGCTTTGCGCTACTTTGTCTGTCTTAAGGAACCTTTTGTCCTCTCCTAGCTGGATTGACTGCATTGTGCCACTTTGGTACGTAGGTGACCTTTAGTAAAACAGCTTCCATAGTGCAGCATACAATGGATGATAGTCCTATAATAAAGCATTTCCTTCCGATGATGGAAGGCTTGTTTATATGCAATGAACACCATTAAAATGATAACCCCCTCGCCTCAGCTCCTATATCTGACGAGACAGCGTTTGTAGCCTAATGGACAATCCAGACTTTCTCAAACCTTCAATTAGCCAAAGACCGGTTACTCAAGCCCTGTGAGTCATTTGTCTGCATGCTCAGCTTGCTATTTGTGTAATGATCATTTTACGGGTTTTTGTCAGGTTACGCAACAAACACAAACACCTACACTTTATATAAACAAAACATATACAACATCCAAATGTACAGCACAGATTCATACTGTACACAGTAAATTCAAACTCGGACCTTTATTTGTTGAATGCATTTCATCTGTATGTATGTATAATAAATGGCTCATCATTGTCATGACATCAGAGGCAACTCCTACCCACCACCCGCAAGGGTGGGCTCCGGATCCAGGAAGCTCCCGGAGATGTACATGAGCATAAAACGTAGAGTGCTGCTGAGCACATGCATCCGTCTGCCCCACCTACACCACCAGGCGGCTGCTGGCCTTAAAGGGCCGGGTCCACCTTTATCACAGGTGTCAAATATTTACTAGAGGTCATAATCTTACCGAAACCAAAATATTCCTTAAATGAATGCGATCTCAAACAATTAACATTATGTACGCCTCAGCAACTGCTAAGTGTTATAAGTGTTATATATATGCAGATAAATATATTTATGCAGATAAATACGTCTTGACAACTTTAGTTCCTATTTTATGGAATTTCCAGGTGTTAAATTCTAAATTTGTATATTCCAAGCAGATTTTCTCTTAGACGCCTTTCCTGAAGATCGGAGAACGGCTGGTGACACCGTCTTCGTGTTGGGACATCCTTTCCTCTTCGTGTTTATACTTAAGCAATGCTAAAGAACAGAGAGAAATGACTTAATCCAGAATGTCTTCCTCCGTGCCGCGTACTGACACGGCGTTCAGTCCTGACATGTTGAGGAAAACCAACGGAATTTAATAAGAGGCTTCATAACCAAGAAATAGTCTTACGAGACGCTACAGAACTAGGCAGCCGTTATACAATAAGGAGCCTAGGGCGCAGGATAAGTAGTGTCCTTACGTGTCTAAACCTAGCAACCTCCCTTATATAACCATGGCCACTGAAGCCCACGGCACGGCTTCACACCCATTAGACATGAGGAATCTTAATTGTTCTAACATCAATTACTGTGAAAAAGAACTACGCTACTGTAGATATTGAGCTTTCACATAATAGATACTCATTTTTACTTCATTGATTGGGTGGTAGATAAGTGGTACATCCACCCAGCAGAAGTGGTAGATGCTAATACAGTGTGGGAATGTAAACATTCATGGGATAGCCGTATGGCTACCCTTAGCCTAAGACAAGACCAAGGAGGTCTGACTAGGAGGACTAGGTTGGCCAAATGGTCCCTCATCTGCCATCAAATTCTATGTTTCCTTTGGCATATCACATTTTAGGTGGAATCAAAATTATTTGGCAAAATTATAAATCTGTAGAAATCTTTTATTACCAGAAATTACCAGAATTTGGGTCCCTAAACATCTTTATGTAATGATAAATATTAGAACTCTTTTTATACTGTATTTTATATCATATTGTTTTTTTTATACTGTACTTTATATCACATAGAATATTGTGGTGGCTTTTACAAAATATGAAGCACTTTAATATGTAAATCAACACAATATCTTAATATTCATTGTTTATTGATCTTGATTTATTTATTATACATGTATTGAATACAATGTATTTTTATATAAATAGATTGCGGCAATGTGTAGCGCTGTCTTTTTCTTTTTTTATATTATAATTTACTTGCTTTTAGCAAAACAATTTTTATTGCATTTCTAATTTGCAGAGAAGCAGAATTTATTATTTCAGGTAATAGTGTATTTATGTGATACATGACGTGCATGTGTCATTTCCGAGGCTCATGATGCAATAGCATTACTGCAGGGCCCGAATCCCCACTATTACACAAACATGTTTATGAAACACTGTCTCATAAGCATGGGGCGCGAGACAGTAGTAGCCCCGCCCACAAAGGCGTTGGCAATCACGCGTTTGAGAAGCTGAATCGCCATCCCTGTTGTGGGCAACGGTACCATCCCAGAACGTCAAAAAGGTAAAGCTGCAGAATTCATAAGTAACAAGAAATTACATTGGGATCAAAATTTACTTTTTAGTCATCGCCGAGGCCCAGGGTTGATACTTTTTAAGGTTATTAAAAAAAAGAAAAGCAGTGGTTGCCCTGAATAAAGATGTCGAATTCGTTGCGCAAAACGTGCCAGCTCACGTGAGGGGGTGGAGCTGTAACTTTGGCAGCGCAGGGGCTTGCGAGCGTCATCGCTGTATATATAAGGCAGAGGGAGGAAACTGCGTCAGATATTTAGTGTTGTGTTGAACGTCTTTCAGAGGTTCCCGCTTCAACAGTGATTGGACGGAACCGCAGAGCAGCACCGAGCATCGCCATGAGTTCCCAGGTTCGCCAGAATTTCCACCAGGACTGCGAGGCCGCCCTTAACCGCCAGGTCAACCTGGAGCTGTACGCGTCCTATGTGTACCTGTCCATGGTGCGTATGGGGGGAGGGGAGCTGTTTATATCCGGCTAATATGGTACCGCGCCTGGCTGTCCGTCTACAGCTGCTGCCTCTGCGCCCCTCTAGTATGTCGGCTGCTCTATTCTTATGGCTGCCTGTGGATACGGAGTGCGCCGAGCTCTCCAGGGCTGTTCTGTTAGGCCATTGGCAATGTGTTGGCCCCGGTTTGGCCCCCGCAGGCCTCTCTGTGTAAGGGGCCCTAAATGGTGGCCTACAGGGCAATCCCAGTGCAGTTAAACACCTGCTTGGCTAAAGTCCAACAGATAAATAGGTGGCGGGACTGCAGTGGTACTTGGTAATGTTATACCCGACAAGGGTCTGTATACCTGTACATGGCTGCCAGTCTTACTGCATTGTGGCCCCCAAGACATGTAGGGAGGGACTGCAGTAATGTAACTTCTCTGCACCTAATGCAATTATCTTAACTTAGATGTTATGAAAGGGATGATATATATAATAAATATGATATGACTCTGTGTAAAGGATATTTTAAGCATTGGCCTGAAGGTTTATCAGCAGTAATGTTTGCCTGCTGATACCCCATGTATCACTTTGTAGGATGAGGCAGTATCTTGGAAGGTGTTATTGGGGTAATAGGTGACATCTCCATGTAATGTAATTGTATGTAATGACTGTCTCTGTGCTGGCCGCAGCACCCAGGTGATGAGACTACTGCTGTTGGGAGTGTCCCATTGGGTGTAATGGACGGTGTTTGCATCTCGCTTGTGGCCCTTGCCCTGGAAAACTGCAAATCAGATAAATGTGGAGAAACCTCACGGTCAAAGTCTTAACTTAATTTGCTGTCAAAAGACTCAAAGTTAATCAAAGTCAGCAGTGTTGACCTGGTGATTAAATGATGTCATGTTCCTGTTTGCGTCCTTTCTCTCCTACAACCCATCGGATTATGTTTCTCGCCTATTCAGAACACTAGTACTGAGCGACTCATACGGACATGGCTTCTGGCCCGTAAGTGTTCTGTGTTGGTGTAATGTGGGACATGTATTTGCTCCCACTCATCCCCTAAAGTAGGGGCAAAGATAGATTGCGGTTTGATAGTGGATATATATATATATATTGCAATAAGGTGGATGCATGGGGTTTTCTCTCCTGCTATATTTTGGCCCTCTAAAGGCTAAATAGATTGCCACAAATTATTTTCAATTTGCTACACTGAGACCCTTTTATCTCTAGCAATATTTTGTCTGCCACGTGCAGCAAGGCACAAAGACGCCGTGACCTCTAAGCGTGTTGCGTGTTCAGGGGTGTGTTTGTGTGTACACATGGAGTGGGAGCGGCCTCTGCTGGACATCAGAAATCACTACACTTACTGATAGTAATGCAATACAGCGGCTGTGATCAGTGGAACGGTGAAAGTAGGACTTTGTTCTTGTGAAATGCCAAATCTACTGCACATGGAGAATGGCTTTTGTACTTGCATTCTCTGGCAGCAGGTAGGTGTGACGGGACCGACCTGTACCCCGACTGGGTACTCCCCCCAAACGTTGCTTCCTCCTGCCGGGACACCAACAATTAACCCCTTCAACGCCAGGCAGAACCAGCGTTGTAGATAGAGAGGGGGGGGGGCTTCGCTGCACCGGAGCTACCTTGGCACTGTGGCTAGCCGAAGCTTAGCTACACAGCGTGGTTATTGTCCTGAAAAGGACAATAAAGGATCATAATAGCCCACCCCAAGCATCAGGCAACACTCATGTTGAGGTGAAAACAGGAACTCTCTTTATTTGGGAACACAGGGGTATTTAAACAGTACAAGGGATTGAGTTACGTCCAATAGACGCACAAGGGAATTGCGTCCAATAGACACAAGGGAATTACATCCTGCCCTCCTTTGCATATGACTGAGTATTAGCACTCAGCCCAGTAGGGGGTCTCTACTGTAGTCTGTGAAAGGAGGGAGGGGGCAGGACATGTGGCACCTGGACAGGGTAGCAAACAAGGGGAACAAAAGTACACACCATAATTACAACATATACTGGGAAATGCAGGTATCACAAACAAGAACTATCACAGACGGCACCGATTAACCCGGGGCCGTCACAGTGGGCTTCTTGGCTGTCTTTTTAATTAAAATGCATGTGACCACCTAATTCAGCTGTGTGCGATATGGAAATTGTAGTTCTATGTGCACTGTGGTGGCGTGCCCACAGAATCACCCGTTGGCTTGTTTCTCCCTTCTAGTCTTATTATTTTGACCGTGACGACGTGGCTCTGAAGAACTTTGCAAAATACTTCCTGCACCAGTCCCATGAAGAGCGTGAGCATGCAGAGAAACTGATGAAGATGCAGAACCAGCGCGGTGGGAGGATCTTTCTGCAGGACGTGCGGGTGAGACTTCAAGCCTTGTAAATGACTGAGACGGGTGCCACCATCCCGCTAGTGCTGGGGATTCGGGCATAAGATGGGACATTATTAATGAATGCTTGCTTTACTGCCTGCAGAAACCAGATCGTGACGAGTGGGGAAGTGGCCTGGAAGCCTTAGAATGCGCCCTGCAGTTGGAGAAGACTGTTAATCAGTCCCTGTTGGATCTGCATAAACTGTCCACAGACCGCAACGACCCCCATGTGAGTAGCATACATGTTGTGGTGTATACTAGAGCCCTGTGCGGGACTGCTTTTTTAATCCCGCTGACTTCTTGCCCGCTCCCGCAATGTGGGTGTTCTGCTCCCGTCACATTTGTGGCCAAATAAGCCCACCTCCTTACCTGAACTGCAGAGTTCCCGCAAGGCTGCCCTCGAGTTGCTCCCTCATAGCGTCTCTTCTCATGCTGCGCCCAGGAACAAGGCGGAGTAACGGGAAGTGACATCACATCACGTGACTCCGTTTTGTTCCTGGGTGGAGCAAGAGGAGACACTGTAAAGGAGCAGCGAGAAGGCAGCCTTGCGGGATTACGGGGACCCGCAGGTACAGTGCCTGACTGCCCGCAAGTATTTTTTGGCGGGGCCTGCCTCCCAATGCAGTCCTCAGTGTATACCACAAGATGCTGCAGTTAAAACAATGTCATTTTTTATTTTGTAGAGCATAGCTACACACATTACTAATAGTGTGTTTTATGACAAGAAGTGTCAACTTTTAAGCTGTAGTTGCCCCATTGTTAGGCCTTGATTTTTAGTGTCTTGGATGTCTCGTCTAAGCATCCTGCCACCACACTGATTCTGTAACTTCACGAGGAACCCATGTCAGAGCCATGCTAACCTACACTTCCCATTTTGCAGCTCTGTGACTTCCTGGAGACTCACTACCTGGATGAGCAGGTGAAATCTATCAAGGAGTTGGGAGACCATGTGACCAATCTGCGCCGGATGGGCGCCCCTTCTAATGGGATGGCAGAATACCTCTTTGACAAACACACACTGGGGGAGTCTGGTGACTGATCCCCTTCCCTGCACGCTTGATCCACCAACCTGTTTAATATTTGTGAGCGCTTATATTAATATTTCTCTGTATATTTCACTACCAATAAAGTAATTTAAAGGCCTGGATTTAAGGTGTCTCAGTGTAGGTGCTCAAAGTGTAATGTAATGAGTTTACCTGTGGCTGATCCAAAAACTAGGAACCAATGCCAGTCTCTTGCACTTGGCACTAAAAAGACCAGAGGCTATTTAATTTTTATTATTCAACTTGGTAGGTTCTTTGCAGATGACTCCTCTTTATAGAGATAGCTTTTGCTCAAGTATATGTAGGTGCATTGCAGTTGTAAAGCTCAACCTTGCATTCTTAAGCATCCACTTAAATTTAGATATATGGATATCTGTAATTAAACTGAGGCTCAGTCAATAAACTCTTCTAACCATAAAAGCATTGTGAGCTCGTTCTTCAGTTAGTATTTTTATAGGCGAAACATGAATAGACGTCCCCTGATAACACTAAGGATTATTAAACAGTCTGAGCATGGCTTATACACTGCTCAAGATAATAAAGGGAACACTTTAAAAACGCAATGTAACTCGGTCAATCACACTTCTGTGAAATCACACAGTCCACTGAGGAAGCAACACTGATGGACAATCCATTTCACATGCTGTTGTGCAAATGGACCAGACAACAGGTGGAAATCATAGGCAATTAGCAAGACGCCCCCAATAAAGGAGTGGTTCTGCAGGTGGTGACCACAGACCACTTCTCAGTTCCTATACTTCATGGCTGATGTTTTGGTCACTTTTGAATGCTGGCGGTGCTTTCACTCTAGTGGTAGCATGAGACGGAGTCTACAACCCACACAAGTGGCTCAGGTAGTGCAGCTCATCCAGGATGGCACATCAATGCGAGCTGTGGCAAGAAGGTTTGCTGTGTCTGTCAGCGTAGTGTCCAGAGCATGGAGGTGCTACCAGGAGACAGGCCAGTGCATCGGGAGACGTGGAGGAGGCCGTAGGAGGGCAACAACTCAGCAGCAGGACCGCTACCTCTGCCTTTGTGCAAGGAGTAGCAGGAGGAGCACTGCCAGAGCCCTGCAAAATGACCTCCAGCAGGCCACGAATGTGCATGTGTCCACTCAAATTGTCAGAAACAGACTCTATGCGGGCCCGACGTCCACAGGTGGGGGTTGTGCTACAGCCCAACACCATGCAGGACGTTTGGCATTTGCCAGAGAACACCAAGATTGGCATATTCGCCACTGGCGCCCTGTGCTCTTCACAGATGAAAGCAGGTTCACACTGAGCACATGTGACAGACGTGACAGAGTCTGGAGACGCCGTGGAGAACATTATGCTACCTGCAACATCCTCCAGCATGACCGGTTTGGCGGTGGGTCAGTAATGGTGTGGGTTGGCATTTCTTTGCTAGAGGTAGCCTGACTGCCATTAGGTACCGAGATGAGATCCTCAGACCCCTTGTGAGACCATATGCTGGTGCTGTTGGCCCTGGGTTCCTCCTAATGCAAGACAATGGTAGACCTCATGTGGCTGGAGTGTGTCAGCAGTTCCTGCAAGAGGAAGGCATTGATGCTATGGACTGGCCCGCCCGTTCCCCAGACCTGAATCAGATTGAGCACATCTGGGACATCATGTCTCGCTCCATCCACCAACGCCAAGTTGCACCACAGACTGTCCAGGAGTTGGTGGGTGCTTTAGTCAAGGTCTGTGAGGACATCCCTCAGGAGACCATCCGCAACCTCATCAGGAGCATGCCCAGGCGTTGTAGGGAGGTCATACGGGCACGTGGAGGCCACACACACTACTGAGCCTCATTGTGAATAGTTTTAAGGACATTACATCAAAGTTGGATCAGTCTGTAGTGTGGTTTTCCATTTTGATTTTGAGTGTGACTCCATATCCAGACCTCCATGGGTTGATAAATTTGATTTCCATTGAGAATCTTTGTGTGATTTTGTTGTCAGCACATTCAACTATGTAAAGACGAAAGTATGTCAAAGGATTAGTTCATTCATTCAGATCTAGGATGTGTAATCGTAGTGTTCCCTTTATTATTTGGAGCAGTGTAGCTTCTTAAATTGCTCTTTTTCGGCCAACTTATGTGAGTTGACCTGAGCAATGGGATTGGACCCTTCAAGCATAAAAGCATGGGGAACGTTTGTTTAGGAGTATTTTCCCTCACTAGAGCCAGGATAAAGTGACAGATATACAAAGCTTACTAAAGAGAACAAGTACTCGGGTTAAAGCTATGTACAGTGTTTATTTATTTAAATCAGGTGATTGTCACTAGCGCTTTATGAAAGTACTTCCATGAATGTAAAACCTGAACAGGTGGATATAGAACATTTAACAAAGGCCAAACATCCGTAACAGTGAAACATGTAATGACATTTTTACTTAATTATATCCGGTACGTTCAAAGGTTTGCAAAGGGCAGTCTGTTTCTATGTTCCTGCTCCACATTGGACACCCTGTCTTTCAACTATACTTCTAGTAATGAACATTTGTCTGGTATATGGGAGCCGGATGCATTTCCTCCATTAAAAGAACTTTGCAAACTCAATGCTTGATATAGAGCCGTCCTTATGTTTGTGTTTTTACTTCATACATGCTAAAAGGTTTGCATGTTTATGCAATAAGGTGCTCTACCTGGAGACCCAAATTGACACATACTACATCACTTAATATTCATTATTGTGTTAATACAGAACTCAGCAACGGGGCTTTAGTTATGATATTAATGTCCTGTACATTTTCTAAAGTGAAGTACTGTATCGGTCAAACTTTCAGCTATTGTCATATGGCATGACCACTCTGTACTTCTTCACAATAAACCAATACCATCAGAAATATCAGCTTGTTGAACTGACTAAATTGCAAATCTGTCACTTTTGGGACCAGGGACAAAGGGTTAGAAAGTTCTATTTATTTTGCTCTCTTCATTTACCTGAATAAAATCATTGTGTATTTTGGATGGCCTTTACTCTCAAAGGGTTCTTTATGCATTTTTATTTTGGTAGTGCTTAATGCTATCCTCAGCCACTTCTTTCATCTTCATGTTCCAGTGGTTCCCCAGCCTCCATTATAACTTCCATCAGCTCTCCTTCGGCCAAGCTAATTCCAGAGTCTTTGGGAGAAGAACATTTCGTTCCAGGTTGATCCATGCTGCTCCTTTCATTATGTAGGTCAGCCTGTCCCTGGGCAGTAGAGATTCTAGAAGCTCGTTCCATGCGTGGAGAGGTGACAGGGGAGAATGAGAAGATGGGATGAGAAGCCTTGTGTCCTGGGGTGTTAAGAGAATCTGGTGATGTTGGTGTCTGGTTTGCCAGAAATAATGTAGACACATGCTGACCTCTTACTAACTTTCTGGGTATTTGCACAGGGCTCTGCATTCTTATGGCTTGTTCGGTTTGTAAGGTGCAGGTACTGTTGTTATTACTCCTAAGCCCCTCATCCTGCTCCTCCATGCTTGCTGGGGGCCACACAAAACATTGCTTGGATCCAGGTGAAAGACTAGATAACTCATCTGCAATTTCACTTGATGGTTCCTTCTTCTTGGCCCAATGGGTGGGATTACTATGAACTTGGAATCGTTGTGGGCAGATGGTAGGACCTCCATTCAGCGGAGTTTGAGGAGCACTATAAAACCCTGGTCGCTCATAGTATGGAGAAGTCATGAAGACATTTAGATCCCGGAGTGCTTCTCCATTCTTGAGGTTATTTATATCACGATGAATGAAGTGGGGGACCCCACTCCTCCGTCTCATTAGTAAACTTAATCGAGAGTTGGAGCGTAGAGGACTTGGGGAGTGTACTCCTAGCAGACGTCCAAGAGGACCCAGGAGTGGGGTAGAATGATTGGCTTCCTCATTTTCATTAATTTGCTCTAGTGGTTGAAACTCCAGGTCTTCCTTTTGTAAACTGAATAAAAAGGTAGAAATGACTCCTTGTATTATTCATTAACCTCAACATTTAAGTTGATACTAATAATTACTCGTCATTCATTCATTGAAAGAGGCCACCCACAAAATAAAACTAAAAGATACCGAATAAACAAAGAAAGCAAGATGGAAGAAGAAAATCTTAGCTCCACCAGATGGCAGATGATTTTAAAATGGCCACTGAAAGCATAGGAGCTAGAGTGTTTTGTGTGTTTAAATGAACCAAATAATGATTCTGTTTTGTTGCATGTATTTAGAATGTTCCAATACTATACAGCTGCAGTTACCATAACATGTTATAGGTATGCTCCAGTTATTGGTTACATTTTCAGTCTTGCTCATCAATGCATATACTGCTCTACATGGCATCTGTTACATACATGTTACACGGTTTTTAATGCTAGGTGGACATGCATGTCACAAGTTCAGGGGAACCGTCATTTTAGCATAACCTCACCTGACATCAAAGGCAGAGCCCATAAATGATGGTCTACGAGTCTCCTCTGTGGATGCAGTATATGGGGGCTGGGGATCTGAATCATTCCAGTATACATCCTTTTCCAGTGGGGGTAGGTTCTGGTGCATTTCATCCACTGCTAATAGAGAAACCTAGCAAGAAAACACATGAGAAATCAATTAAAAAAATACATGCAAGACATCAAAGAAGACAGGATTATATTCCAAAAGGATGATGGGTATAGGGAAGATGGACTAGGAATGCTTGAAACTCGCTAAATAAGTTGAGTTCCAAATATATAGCAGGAAACCATTTTAACATGAAGGGAACCTGGATTTGGTATAACTGGGTATAATTTAATACCAAGATCAGGGTAGCTCTAGGAAAGTGATAGTTACACATCCGAATCTTCATAGTCCTCGTAGACCTTTAGACCCAGACCACAATCTGTTCTCTCATACCTGAAGATTTCTATCAATTAACCAGTTGCTCTCGAAGTCATCATCGTCTTGTCCAAAGGGGTTAATAAGCTGCTCAGCCACCTACAGAGAAACAAAAAATACAAAAAGGAGAAGCACTCATCTAACAGGCATACAAATAGAAATTGTGAGTGCCACTTAAAAGACAGATATGTACCCACAATGAAGCAATCTGCGCACACCCAACATGCAGCACCCATGACTGGTATGAGTATTGGAGATTCAGGCACACTTTATGGACATTTATTGCCTTCTGACTGACCCCTTGCTTTGTAGAAATACACTCACAGTCACTTCACAATCTTGTAAATATTAATTGGCATCAGACAGTACTGTGTCTTCTGTATACCTTTAACCAGCCGGCGTAGAAGAAGAATTGCAGTAGGGTGAAGACTGGGATGTAGAGATCTAAATCATGCCCTGGGTATCCCTTCTTGGGGTCTAGGAACTGACGGCCAAGTAAGCAAGCCAGGAAAAAGCTATATACAGCCACTGTGACCACCTACTGGAAAACATAATAATTAAGGTAGAAGCAATACATATGATGGGACATGGTGATAATTATACGAAGTAAATAGAAGAGAGGAGGGACAGAACATTTTTACATTCACACACTATGTTATAGCTCATCACCTGAGTGTATACTAGGGGTATGCTGATCCAGTCATAGCCATATAGTCTCCCACATTGTGTGCGCAAAGAATTCAATTCCTAAAACAAAGAAAGTCACACCATGAATCAGGAGGTGTACAGTATCTCTGAATGTTGGACCATGTATGGTGGCACCAAAAGAGATAAGTACAGCTTCGCTGCCCACTGTGTCACTCAAGAGTTCACATCCACTCCCAAGGCACACAAAGTAAGACCGTATGTCCTCACTCTTAAGATAAGCTGAAGAATGACATTGTCATGAATCCGTCCCTCGCTCCTGGCCGCCACTGCCAGATTAGCAAACCACACGCAAGGAATCCAGAACTTGTTGTGCGAAGAAACAAGCTCATCAAATTTCAACCGTTCAGCAGGTGTCATGAAACCTTTGGGGAGGGCAACAGAAAACAGTCCATGAAGGTTGGCCCTTTAGAATGATGATTACAGAAGTAGTTTGTAGCTTGATGTCATTGTAACAGAAAGGGTGGTAGACTCATGGAGTAAGTTTCCAGCAGACATGGAATATGTTGATTAAATAAATTTCAAAATGTATTGGGTAGGATAAGAGCAATCCAAGTCACCCAAATAAGCCTTCACGAGCTAAAGAGTTCTTACAGTACGTTCTGTTAATTCTATGTTTTATGTGCTCCTTATACCCTATGACATTTATAGCATAGGTACCTGCATTCACCACGTGTTCGAGTGTGGGGAACCTCTTGTACACCGCAGTGCTAACAGAGCGCAGGATCAGCAGGCCGGAGAGGTTGGCGTAGCGTATAAGAGTCCTACGCAACATCTTCCCTCGTTCATCTGTACCATGCACGTTACTGGACACCAAACACATGAGGCGGTCGGGCCAGGGCATGCTCTCATATTGTCCCCACCAGCGAGAGACCACCAGTGTCACATAAAAACCTAGAGAGAGGTAGAGATGGGGTTATGTAGAAACATTGGTTGTGATACAAAGCTTGAAGAGTGATATTAAACTCATAGCCACCAAATTCATTATGCATTCATCGAATTATCCTAGTGGTTGTTGTGGGCATACCTGGGAATGTTCTATAATTCCATATGGTCCTAAGCCATATTGTACATCTAATTGTAAATACCCCAAAAATGCTGTTTCACTTAAAGGGGGAAAATACAGTGACATACTGTGGGAACTGCCTAGGCCTGACTCTGCGGAATAGTTTGCTGGAAACACTTAGACAATCCATTAATTGCCCTTTCTAGTTACTATTTAAAGGGTTTGTCACATAAGAACAGGACAGGCATTTTTTAAGACACTTATTCCATTACCATGGCAACAACATATCAGCGACTGCTTTTGTGTCACATAACAGTTAAGTGTTCCCAGCAAAAATTACGAAGGAGGTAAAACTGGAGTGGGGAATAGGAATGGGGCTTCTAATGCTGCATTTAGCTACAAGATGTTCATTTAGCAGAGCAGGTGGAACTGCGCCGTTACTTGATTATATTAACAACGCTATAATACGAATACTGACATTTATTTTAATCGCCAAGAAAAGAAGTATAAAAATTAAGCAAGTACCAATTCGCATACATTGAGGGGGGTGTGTGAAATAACAACGTAGATTTATTTTGAGGGCCCAATCCACATACATTTCTCCTGCGATAATGTATATTTATATATAAGGCACAATAATTATTTTATATAAAGGCCAGTGAAACACTCTGTACTCATTGCCAGCTGTTTATACAATGTGGGTATTGCAGCCTTAATTTGATCATGTGACAGTTGCATAAGGCTGCAGAACTACACTACCCAGAATGCTTAGAGAAAATGCATGTTTTCTTACACAATAGTCGCTGAGCATCACTTCCAGTCTTATGTGATTTGCCATTCTTGTCAATGAAGCGAGTGTTTTTATGCACAATAGTATATAATAGTCTATAAGTATGAAGTTCTACATTTGGTCATAATCACACAGTTATTTACCAGTCTTGAAATATTGCATTTTTAGATATTTTTCTATTGAAAGATGAGCTGTCACACTCCATACATTAAAAATATATATAATACACAGGAAAGGGCAGCTATGTATTCACGTTTCTTCAATCTAAGACCATCGACTGATTAAGGTCTTAGTCTTACATCAATGTGGACAGACTAGACGGGCCGAATGGTTCGTATCTGCCATCATGTTTCTATGTAGATTTCACATGGACTGTCCGTGTCCATTTGACTTCAGCTTCTACAAAACCAACGTGTCCCTCTTTATTGTTTAAATTGTTGGGAGGTATGCTGAAGTCACTGTTGACACAAGGTAGCGGGACTTAAAAACCTACTACATTGCCCACCTGGATTCCACTTCTGGATTCTCCTGCCACCTACTCTAATGTGAGACAATTTGGTTCCTTGCTCTAGTGCCCCAAAGGCTCCTTACCGAGTACGAATGAAACTGGAATCAGCTCTGCGTAGTTGTTGAAGTAAAGCGCCACCTTCTCAAAGTGGATCCGCTGCTGTTCGTTGAGTAGGAACCTGCGGCAGAGACATATAACGATCACGGGAGTCAGCGTAGATTGTTAGGTTTTTAGTACTTATTCAAAGGGGTTGCCTTTCAAATTGGCCAACATAGACAAAGATATAAGTCATATAAGCTTTCAGGTCTCTTCCAATAGATAGATCGTTGGGTCTATATATTTTTCTGTGTCAGCCAAATATAAGGTGTCACCTTCCACCAAATATTCCATCTCTTGTACCACTATGGCTGTATACATTTCTCTTATTGTGTAGTCATGAGTTATTCACATAAAGTTTTTGGGTTATCGGGTATGGTTAGGGTGCACTTGTAAGTAAGCCGCCCAGGTCACCTGTTTTGGCCATCACCTAGGGTTTTACTCATATAAGTGTGAAAGTGCTCTGTTAAGCGTTTCAGTTCCGTAAAGTGTGGATAATGTATGCAGATGCTTATTTTGCGTGTAAAGTCAACGCGTGTCATGTGTAGGCAACTCAAACAGGTACCTGTATGTGACGCTGATGAGGAAGTAGCAGCTGATGAAGATGAGGAACTCTTGGTATAGTAGTTTGTAAATGCTGCCACGCCATCGCAGGAGCAAACGGGAAAAGGTTCCTAGCTTGGCATCCGCTACACGGTTACTGTACGTCACAGTCATGGCCACATATGTATATGGACACTGCTACACCTTAAACTGAGTGGATATAAGAAACACATACAATACAGCTATTGCAGGAGCAGGCGGTACGTTCTCGTGTTTACGTGTAGTGAGGTGGAATTGTAATGTGATAAAGTACCAAATATTCCACGACCAAATCTGTGTATACATATCTCATCCGCGGGGCTCTTAAATTGCTTTGGTGAGAATTATATAATATTCTATTATTCCTGTCATTATTTATATAGTTCTCACAGTTGCTGTCAGACTTACTGGTCTGCAATTCATGGTATCAATTTGCTTTGTTCTTGTTTGGACCAGTACAATTAGGAACATATTAACAGGTTAAACTCTATGGATAACCTCATTAAGAAATAGGGGATAGTAAGAACTGAACTGCTGTACTATCTTTTAGATAGAAAATTGGCAGGATTGATTGGCAAAATTATTGTTATCTGCCCCCAAAATTTGTGTCCATTCTGGAACGCCTTATCTGAGCCCCAGTGAATAAGGGGCATTGACTTAGTAAATGCTTTCCGTTTAAGAGTGCCCAAAAATAAACTGCATTCTTGGCAGAGCACTATAATCTCCTAGTCATATTTACAAAGGGCCACCATTGTATTTATAGCAGAGATTTGCAAAAGATCTATGAGTTTATAACAAGTACAGCGATCCCCTTTAGTTATTGTTTTGATCCACTTCTGTAGAAATCAGAGACTATTATATATATAATATATAAGACATAATATATATAAGACATTTAACTTACCCCTATACACAAATATTAGGATATTCTCTTCTTAACACTTTCTAATTCAGGATGTTATTCAAAAGTTTGGGGTCACTTAGAAAAAGCAAATTCTGACAAGCATGGAATGGATCAGAAATACAGCACAGGCGGTGTTAATGTTGTAAATGAATATTGTCGCTGGATTTTAATAGAATATCTTCATAGGTGTACAGAGGTTCTTTATCACTCCCATAACTCCTGTGTTGCACAACATGTTCGCTAATTCAACAAAGTTGAAAGCTATTTTGCAATTATGTTACAGCCCAAAAATTTCCTTGTTTTCCATGAAAACTGCTAAGTGACCCCAAACATAACAAAGACACATACACACACACATATATATATATAGATATATATATACACCTACTTTTGCTTTTCTGATACATTATTACGAGAACATTTATCAACATTTGGACAGACATAACAAATCCCTTGTATCACGGCCTGTATGTCTACCCTTTTGATTCATAATATTTGGACACTGGATATTTCTGTTATGTTAATACATACCCCTAATCACCCCAGCACCCAAAGCTGAGAACACATGTATGTACCCTCAACCAAATGTACAGACATGAGTGGACTTATATTTCTCGTTGGATTCTATGAAAGAATTGGTATTCCATTAACTGGAGTTCACTAATTCTTGGGTAATAGCGTAATAACTCCCCTTTATCTCCCAGCGCATATACAGATTTGGTGCTAGATGCTATTACCTAACCCAAAATAACATTTCTATATCTTTCTTATGCAGGTGTTGTATTATTGAAGTTATGTTTGTCTCCATTAATAGGGATCACAATAGAAGAAAAATATCTATCCCAGATGACGCACAACATACTATCACATAAGCAAGCCATGGAAGTGATATTTTATGTATTGGGTTATTCTAAGAGGGTACTCACAAAGGTATGGCGCTGGTTCCATTCAGACTCGGTTTCTCCGACTCTCTTCACCTCCTGAGCTTTTTGCAAATGGCCAATCCTTCTCTCCGGCCCTGTGATCCTGTAATCCCCCTTACAGTCGGTGCTTTGTTGCTCCTATAACTTTTCCCCCCTCTGCACCCATAAACAACCGTGGGCTTAGCGTACGCAGATCCTGGCACCAATCTCCCTGCTCAAATGTAAACTGTTTGCTCTTTAAATCTTTTCCTGTTTGGATTTTCTTTGAGATTAATCGAAACAGTATTAACAACTTCAAAATGTGATGAATGGGGTTTTATGTCATAGAGAAACCACAATAACGTGTCACGTAATTAAATGCAAAATCTGTTTTTATCGAAGGCTACATGGCTAATATTTTCCAAGGTTCCTCCGATGATGTGTAACAATGGAAGTGGCAATTCTCAGTTCTTGACGAAATCTTTGGAATCTCAAGGAAACAATGACACAGGAAACACAATGAAGATGTTACCTTAAAGGGAGAGGTGGACACTGTGTTACATCATTCATGGTCTAATCAGATAAAACAAACAGAATAGTAGGCCTTTTTGCCTTGTGCATCAGAACTCTACATCTGGGGGTTATGGTTGTTAATTTGTTAGGACTGAGCATCCAGTGCTCCCATTAGAACTAGAAGAACATTTTTTTGTTGACATCTGGGGATGGGCAAAACTCTTATTTACTTTATTAGGAGGGTTACCAGATTTCTCAGTTGACCAGTTGGTGGAAAACGGTTGGACTCATTTCGATGACTGCTCTTCAGGAATCGTCCTTCAACAAAAGATGATCTTCTTATTCTAACGTGACTCCAATGGATGCTAAGCAATGACATAACGGGATAATGAATACGTAGTCAAAGGGAAAGGTAGGCATGGCAATTACAGCCTCATCGTTGAAGAACAGATTAGTAGGCCGTTTTGCATCTGGGAGTAATGTTGGTTTTCTTGATAGGACTGAACCCCAGTTGTATTTGCATTAGAATATAGAGATGATTTTTTTGTTGAGGGATGATTCCTGAAGAGCAATGATTTAAAGGAACCCCACAGTTTTCTACCAAATGGTCAACTAAGAAATCTGATCAGCCTTCTGTAGAAGTAAGTTATGTATTTACCCATGCCTAGAAAAGTACCTCAGAAGTAATGTATAGGCAAAATAAGTAAGAATTATTATTTATTGATTGTTTTTTATAGCACTGCATCATTTTCTGCATCACTGTACAATGGGTACGATGCAATTCTGTCTCTCCAAAGCTCTCCTTCAGAATATTGGCTGAAAAATAGAACTGTTTCTTTATTGTTTCTTGGATGTTTTGTTTTTTTGATATATATTAATATATATTATTGTTGAATATGAAAGGAAGCTTTATTTATCCAACATGTTTTCCTTCAGAGAGGTGGCACAGGTCTAAATCTAAGCATCCATCATGTTTGTATTTTCTAAGTATTCTTTCATTTTCAATAACTCTTTTCTCATAGATTACCAGTCTCTTGTGCTTAGAACGTTCTTTCTAGCGTGGACTTCTCTTAACCTCTTATTCTGATTAGATGATTTGAGTTGAGCTGAGCTGAACTTGACTGCTGTTCCGGATCTTAGTTTGAACTCCACAAGTCTTGAGAAATATAACCTCAACAAGTTCATATCTGGCACGCCAGGACTTTGGACCTTGGTCCAGCTTTCTCCTTTAGACTTTAGACTCCTGGTAGTCTGTTTGGTTTGTAGAGCAATAAACAGCGGAATGAGATTTGTGAGGATTATGAATTATAACTGTCTCGTAATGTTGTCAATGGTTTAGTTCCCTCTCGTGGGGAAATTGTACAGTTACATTTTAGACTATGAAAGCATCTCTACATCATAGCTGAGATCCTTAGCCTCTTCAATGTTATCATCAAATACCATTATAAGGTGTGGCAGGAGTTCATACAATCCTTTAATGTTATTCTTTGGTAAAGACTGCCAGAGCTTCCATTCCGTACATTCAGTGATTCTGTCCTATTAGATGAATAATAATATACAACCTACATTACATTTTTCTGCAGGATGGAAGCATTACTGAACAGCGACGTGTTAGGACCCCCATTCATTTCATCCAAGACATTTTTAATTTATATTCCCAACCCTCAGCTATAGTCCCTTTGGAATTTATTCACCAAAGCAGGAAGGAAAAGGGTAAGGAAAAGTCTAATTCTGAACCCAGTGTCTACGCTTTGCATGAGTAGCCAACTCAGGAAGGTTTCTCCTGCAAGAAGTCCTGAGCTGACCTTGTCTTGTACAGCTTATCAAAGGGTTACGACTTTTAATTATACATTGTATATAGTCGCCCCTTTTTTTCTTTTACAAAAGAAGCTCATTGAGGTTGCCCCTTTGTAATACTTAGTAAGATCAGGGACTTGCAACCGGAAATTCTCCTGCAAACGTATTATTTAGTCAATAAACCCCCTTTATTATTAATACGAGACTGATGGTACCAAAATATCACATAATCTGAATGACATTTTGTAATAAGATACCTGGCCCATTAATTTCTGAGTAATAATAATATTGTAAACCACATTTAATGTAAACAGCAAAAAACACTATGGGCTATTGTTAAGAGTTGCTAATGATGTAGATTTCTGCTTGTGTAATAAATCATTTGAGGATTTAGTAGGTGGGAGGCAAGGGCTTAGTCTTTATAGGAAGGTTATAAACCGCTTTGGAACCTTATGTTCTTAGCTGCATGTATAGGAATCGCTAAGTGTCAGTACATGCTTTCTAGTATGACCCATAGTGCATGTGGTACATGTATGTGTCATATAACATAGGGGAATTAGGAATTAGGCAGCCATGATACAGTATATGAGTTATTCATAACAGGTGGTTATGGAGCAGAATTAAAAAAAAAGTGGTCTTATCACCATAGCAACCAATGGAATTAACATTACCATTGCAATTTGAATTTTATGTTGTTAATATGTTCTGATAGTTGTTTGTCCTGTATATTTTAGTCCACTAGCTCACTGGATAATATATAGAACAATTCTGGGTTAAACGCAGCATCTGATATACACTTTTTATTAGGGATTAATAATAGTTTTATTTATTTTATATATGTATGTTACATTTGTATCCCTCACGTTTTAAATGGTATATTAATTAATTATGGTAACTTTTTAAATTATACCAATTCATTTTAAATTAACTTTTTAAATTATACCAATGTGATCTAATTCCTCTTTCCATGTCTACCCCTTTTGAAGCTTATTAGTAAAACGCGTAGGGGGAGGAACATCATTCCAATTGTAACGTACCTTTCCCAGATAGTGTGCCATTACCATCGTTGGGATCCAGTGCACTTATGGGTGAAACTTGTACATTAAGTACGAATTTTAAATCTTGTTTAATAAAAAAAAAATCATACAGCATCTCAGTAGATTGCCTTGTTCGCTCCTAATTAATATTAGAAAACCTGAACCTTGACTATATGGCTACCTCAATAGACTGTTCAGTTTAGCATATTTTAGAAATTTAGAAGTAAAATAGTTACAAATAGAAGCTACTGTTGAATTTGTTGCTAGTTTATATAGGTATACTAATAATTATCTAATAGTTTGCGGATTTATGATAACCTGTAGTATATAACGTCTTCATAGGGCTTCTATAGACTTTTCTTTTTTATTATTCAATTTTTTTACGTTAAGTGTTAGCTGCCATTGAACTTATTTGAAGATATAGCGCTTATTGAGGTTCATTACTTTTTAAAGCAGATATAATTTACCCTGGTGTGTAAGATCTGGCGTGTCTACACTTTTATTGAATAACTTGAATTTGTTACGTTCCATTGGTCTACATCCGGTTTACCTTCCTCCCTCTCAAGTTCCGACGATGATTATTCCTTTAATTTGTTCAAGCCAGACCTCATACAAGAGCCAGAGGGGATTGTTACCTAAACAAATCGACCTTCGCCTTTCAACATGTTGGGAGCAGCCCTAGAATAATGGTTTGAGATATGATGATATCAACCAAAGAAGTGGACACTTTTGCCCCTCGATGGGTTCCACATGGGACGGTTTCTAATTCCACTTAGAATATGCTTTTACATCTGATTGTTCTTAGGCTACACTTTGGTTTCTGTGTAAACACCATCCATATATGACAGACTAAAATATTTCTTCTTCTTGCTAAACCTTGACCCAATTTAAACATGAGGCCTTTATATTGTGTATTGTTGACTTTGCGTGCTTTTTATCTACATCATTGAAAAAAGTTCTCCCGCTAACACATAGAAACCTCAAATTTTACCTGTTCCCTCTGTAACTCTTGTAGGAGCAGATATGAGTGGGGATGTTTCCTCCCACTGATGTCATAACATGCAAACGTTTCCTGAAAAGTGACATCACCAGCATTCATAAAACATAAATGCTTGTGATGCAGACAACTGGACAAACTCAGCTGTGGAAACATGATATTTTTTTTTGCGCCTGGGGGAGTGCTATCATAGTGATGATTTGAAAGTATATATGTATATATATTTTCTTTGATGTTTGAGTTTCAGATTTAGGTTATAGTATTGTGATGAGTTCTGTTTATAAGAGGTGCTATACTATGGTTAGAGGGCCATAGTGCAGACAAACCTCGGGATTTCTGACTATGTAACTATATAAAGAAGATTAGATATGCTCAACAGAGAAAGAACAATGGCCATCTTGTTCCATGACTTATAAGCATGTGCTGTTCCTTTTAGCTTACTTGTGTTTTGTCCCGCAACCCATCATTGTTACTGACGAGTCCCGCCATTAAATTCCAGGTAGTCTGATTTTTAAAAAAGCAAAAAAAACTAAACACAAGCCCCAGGCCTGTAGGTTGGCCTCTGGAGACTTTTGTTGGTGAAATAAGGGTATGGGTGCCTATATAAACCCTTCAAAGATGATTTAAGGATCATAATGATACGGCTGAAGAGGTTTGGAGACTCTCAACTGAGAGCAATACGTGATCGTTTACAAGCGTGCTGACTGCAAATCACTAAGGGTTCCCTCCTAGCAAGAAAGCATAGACAGTGAACCCCTAGGTGAGTAGATGATGATGGGTTGGGATTTAGGTATACTATGCACAATAGAACACAATCATTTAGTGCAATTTTTTTCCATAGTGATTATTCCTCTTTGTGACATCTGTTCTGAAATCAACCGAGATGCACAAAGGCAGTGATAAAATAAGACAAGGTTCTGAATGCTGAAAATCAGCAGTTCTCCAGCAGGGTGAACTTCAACCATGAAGGGAAGACGGGACCCAGGGCGATGAGCCAAGGGGTAAATGGACAAGGTGACCTTAAATGTGACCTTAAAGTTGAGTTGTGTCTCACAGTGCATCAGGTAATTCATCACAAGAAGAATATCAGTTAAGTTTGTCTCTTGGAATTTTATCAGTGTAGAAGAAACTTGAGAGTAAGAAATGTGATCCATATATGTGGTAGAAGACGGGACTATCAAAATATCATTGGGGCAGGTGGATCAGTGCAGGTCACCCTATGGATGGGTTGGTGGCCTTTGAAAGCCGGTGTTGTCGGACCAACAACAGGATTTTTGTGTGGGATTTAACTTTATTTGGTAAATTCTATTGTTTAGAACAGACTAGGATCGTCTAGTCAAGGTGATCTCAAACAGTCTGAGAAAATAATAAGGAATGGTTATTCAAAATAATTTGAATAATCAAATACATTTTGGTTGATTGCAGTTTAGTTTTTAAAATAATGCTCTTTTACAGAATAAATGGCATGTTAAATGGTTTAGATATAAAATCATGAGAACCATGTGGTTATCAATAGCTGGTTTATTCATTCATGGTATTCATATACCAGCATCACATAAGCTCCTCCGCCTCTTGGATAAGATCAAGGAGAACGTTAGAACCTCTGGCCTTAAGGATCAGGCATCTTGAAGCTCAAGGTGTGCCCCCTAGGGGCGTCCAACAAGTTGATTTGGGCATATATTGCACTTTTTGCCTTCATAATGTGGACATTTTTGGTGCACATGTTCTTCTTTTTTTTTTCTAATTTATATATTTATCCAAACCAGTTGTAACCCCGCACGTCCAACACCAAGGAAGCGTTCCACACAGGTGGACAGCATTACTTTATTTCCTATTCATCGCATCTCTTCCATACTTGCACAGAATGAATAAGGGAGGCACATTGTACCCCGTCGACTACTGCATAGTGTTTGGTGTGGATTAATAAATAAAGATAATAATAAAATCTATATTTTGTTTATTTTCAAGTGTTTTAACTGTTATTTCCTTACAGGGATGATGTCATATGTACAATAGTTCATCATCAGTGTGAATGAGAATACAATATAATGAGAAAATCTATTTAATGTTTTACTGTAGACCGGAAAATGTGATTTATCAGACAGGTTGGACAGGTCGAGGGCAACTGGGATTTCAGTTCACATAAAAGCTTTCTGTTTTTTTGATTCATCTTGGAAATATCTGCAAATAACCGAAAAGGTAATATTTTACTTTGGGGAATCGAAGTTCAGTGGTAGATGGTGGAAAACCCTGGTTAACTAATAACTCCGCAATCCTGATCTTCTCTCCCTCCTAGCTGCCTCTAAGGAGCAACAACAAGAGTGTTAGATTCAATAAAATGGGATGAGTGACTTGCTGGGGAGGAATAATCATGTAAATCCTGACAATAGGAAAATAAGATAAAGTACGTTAAGAATATTTAGTAATATTGTTTCGGATTTGGGAAAGCGCTAGATAAGCTTTAATTTTTGTAACGTTGTACACAAAAAGATAATGTTGCCAAATGTATCTTTTGTATCACCAATCTATACAGGTTTGTGAGATTGGATGCATCTGCTTCTCTTGTGTCTCAGTGTCGATCTCAGCTGGCGTTGTAGACTTTTAAACATTGTTTTCCCCCCAAATCAGCAGTTTGAGGGACGGCGCCTTCTGCTGTCCAGATTATATTAAAAGCTACATTCAGGCACCTTGTGGAGGAAGGAAAATATAAGAGATTATTTTACTGGATGATACAAGATGCCCCCCCCCCCGAACTGGGTATATCACATGATAGGTCACGTGACCTGCCAAGGGGGTGGCTTCATCTGCAATGGAAAACAGATGGGGGTCATGTGATCACAACCATATGTGTGTTGGGGGGGTACTGCAGATGCACTTGTGATATACATACATATAGTATATACATATATATATATATACACACACGTATATGTATAGGGGTTTATCGGTAGCCGTGTATACCCCGTAATCACCTTCCCTCTATCTATAGGGATATAGAGGAACACACGCGTAGGGAGACGCTTCCTTTTAGTCCGCTTCCCCTCCATGGATGTAATTCATACTTTCCCTCTCGCCCTCCCCCCTGTCCCTTCTGTCTCCTGCAGCTGGAAGTGTTTCCTCTGTGTGCCGCAGCGAAGGGGGGGTGGAGGAAGTGACAAGAAGCCTAGAGCCTCGCAAGCTTGTGTGGGATGCAGTGAAAGTCTGCAGTGCAACCTTATACCGAGCCGCTCTCTGCCTCCCCACCTCCGATCTCTGCCTCCGGCCGTCCTTCTGTCCCTCGGCCCCCTCCCTCCTCTCCCTGGCCACTTTGTGGGCTCTCGGTCTCGTTCTGGATGCCTTTTCTCTGAGACAGACTGGAGGAGACACCGTCAGCTGGTGGGATGTACAAAGCGGGGTAAGATATTGTTCCCTTTTTTAAACTGCTAAATGTATGGACCGTATATCACGACAGACAGCCGAGCACCTCCCGTACGGACGGATACTGAACGTTACCGGCTTTGTGTCCGAAAGGGGTTCCTGTTCCTGGCGTCGAAGCGAAAGAATGTTTATGTTGATGAGGTGTGTCTCAGAAAGTTTGCTGGCTGGGGCGCTAGATGCGCTCTTTCAGGATTAGGAGTTTTTGTCGACGCTCTTGCAGGAATTCTCCGTCTGCAACATTTAACAACGTTAACAAAAGTGTCGATGTCTAAAGAAGTCAAAATTTCAAAGTCGTCCAAATGAGTCGATAACCGGTAGCGGCTGTGGATGAACGGTGGTAGCGAGTAGACTTGTTGGGTATCGACTATTAAACAATTTCTGATCTGTGGGCACAACTAGATTATCTATTTTGGATGACTAGTAGCGGCTAAAATAAGGGGGTATTGAGGTAAATGGACAGGGGGGGAACGAGCTATGAATGTAGGGTATTTGTGATGGTCGGAGCGGAGTGCAGACATAATTCTGGCTTGGTGATGTTGAATGAAGAGAATGTTACAATGATTTTGGATGAATAGTGGCTGGCATGGTGTATATTGTGATAATTTTGAATGTAGAGTGTGTTCTTAGTGTCGAGGATGCGTCTATCGATGAATGTCGGGGCGTCTCTGGCAGTGAGAATGGCAGGAAACCCTTCATTCATAGCCAGCTTCCTTATTCATTATCTTGCGCTGGGTTAGTGGTATCAGCCCTTTATTATACTCACACAGCTAGCATTGCTCACATTACAATGTGGAGCCTGAGATTTTTAGATAATGGCTTCCTTTCAGTCTCTAAAAACATTGTTCTTCTTCGCAGGCAGGCCGCCCTCCTGGATGGAGGTCCCCAGCTTCGTCCCTCACCTAATTTCGAGGATTGGCAATCGTCCCCCAGACCGGAATCTTCAGGACCGCTGTGTGAACACTCTGGTGGGACCACTCCATATGACCTGTCTCGTTTACGCAGCTCCTCGGTGGAAATCAGAGAGAAAGGCTCAGAAATCCTGAGAGAAGAGTTGCTGAAGGCACAGAGGGTAACTTTACCTTTTATATTAAATATTAAATCTGTTACCTTAGCGGCATTAGGTTAATATACAGAAAGGGAAGAGCTAAACCTAAAAACCATAAAAGGCATACACATTCAGATTCCAGGGCTGTTGCTAGAATAATAATGACCACTAAACACAGTGAACGACAAAACCTGCATAACGAAATACATCTTCTGCCTGGAGCTCACCATCCGTTTCACTGCACAGAGTTCTACAATCTTGAACTGAAGATGTGCAGGCTGGCTGAGGGTGGTGAGAGCTATGGTTCGACCATAGCTGGAGGGGCAGTACTTGCTTGGCCTGAGTTAAAAAAGGTTCAACTCCAAACATAAAAGCAGAGTATGAGTTAAACGGATTGGTACCTGATGTGTGCACATTTTACTGCCATATGTCTTTGATTCTCAGTATATACGTATGAATGCCACGACGTGTGTTTTTATTACATTTGTGGTGTCCCAGTAACGTAACACTGGGATATAACACTCTTATATGTATGTTTTTTATACACGTCATGGTGCAGTGCATGCGCAGCGATGCTCGTTATTGCTCTGCCCAGCGGGCCGTTATTCACGCTTATCCTGGGGATTCGAATGTTTTTGTGAAGGGTGTGCCTCATACATGGGTGTGGGTTCAGATAAAAGCGCTGGGCTTCTTATCATAATATAAGCATTGCATTACTTTGTAATGACGAAATTTCATGATTTAAGGGTTTTGCGTAGATCCTTCTTTACAGGGTAACAAGGGAGCCCACCGAGGACCTCGACAAAGGGACATTCCAGCCATCAAATGCATTTTCCCTGCCCCCCAGCTATTTTCCGTACAGGAGATGTGTTCGGCTGGCACGTTGTATACTTGCCACCAGTCAGAACTGGCTTAGTGAATGTCACTGGGGTTCTAATGAGACCCCTCTGGGGCGCATGCGTGGAAAGCGCTCCCCTTGATTTAATTCCTGCATCAACCACTCTATCGGTGTTGAGAATCGTCGGACCGTGAGTTCCTTTTTGGGGATGAAGAATGCGTATTAAAACACTCGCAAAGTACTTTAACACAAGGTGACACTACCAACCTGTATACCCCGTCTGAGGATTATATGAGTTGTAATTCAGCAACAGCTGGTTGGCCATAAATTATCCAAAATCTGTGCTTTAAGACATTATGTCTCGGTCCTCCGTCAATAGACTATTAGCTCATTCAGTGCCCCTGCCTTCCGGAAAGGGTTAGGTCTATTGTGTCTTTTTACGCACTGCTCTCGTCAGATAAGCCTTGAAATCTGCTTTTAGACTTGCTAATGCTTTCTTCTGACGCGCTGTTTCTGCACTCAGGAGCTGAAGCTCAGAGATGAGGAGTGCGAGCGATTGTCCAAAGTCAGAGAGCAGCTGGAACAGGAGCTGGAGGAGTTGACGGCCAGCTTGTTTGAGGTACGGGGCAAATGGAGCCGTAGATCTAAGTCGTTCCAACACTCTAGAACACTATGGACTGCCTCTGATCCCATCTGGGCACACAAATGTGGAGTAACAGGGCACACAAATGTGAAGGTTCTTTTAAAAATCAATCCACCTCTAAGTTAATTAATAATTATAACTCTTAATATTGTGCTAAGATGATTTAGCATTAAGCCGAGGTCGCTGTCTGGCATCCCGTTTTCTTATCATTCTGTACCAGCGGTTAATTTCGAATCTCCTCTGTAATTTCATTCCTTCATTAAAGGTTTGGATAGAAGTTTAATTAAAGTGCGGTTGGATCGGCTCCCAGAATCCATTGCAATGTTCAGTTGTCCAACCTGCTTATTTTTATTGCACTGATGCGTTTTTTCACAGGAAGCCCACAAAATGGTGCGTGAAGCAAACACCAAGCAGGCGGCATCAGAGAAACAGCTGCAAGAGGCTCACGGAAAGGTAAGGAAGCACCAAGTGCTTGGATCCAGTTGAGTTTTCCCAACGGCAGATCCAGCGACAAATATTAAGAATGATTAGCTACTTAACTAAACAATGAAATATTCATACTGACTTTCATTCTCACGCTTATTTTTTTTCATTCCGTCTCTGCTAGATTGATATGCTGCAGGCTGAGGTTACAGCATTGAAGACGCTGGTCATCACCTCTACGCCTTCATCCCCAAACCGTGACCTGCACCCCCAACTTCAGAGCCCGTCCAAGAACGTCCTACGCAAAGGCCATTCTCGTAACAAGAGTACGGGCTGTGCTGTCCCAACGCCAGCTGCTCCAACTCAGCCTCCCAGCACAGAGGCCAAGGAGGTGAGGCCATATCACAGCCGCTTCCCTCGACATAGACACCTTATAGCTTATCCCTTTCGAGGAAACAGCAGGGCTTTCAGGATAAAGCCTTTGGGCTCATTTACAAAATGTCACATAATATGGTTTATTGCACAATACTGTAATGTATGCTGAAGCTTTTGTTAAACTTCCTCCAGCATACGCCATTTAACAATGAACTGGATGTGACGAAGCACAGTATGTAGAAACGCCTATAGTAAGCCAGTGTTAAGTTCTGCTTTCAATGTAGATTAGAAGTACTCTAGAAAACATTTATGTTTTCACCTCTGACCCCTTTATCTGTTTTCCTATCTCTGGCTATCTCTCGTGGATGTTCTGTATGTTTCCAGCTCCATTCTGTCTCTCTTTACATTATCTCTGCTTTCTCCACCATCATTTTTTCATTCATCCTTTTACCTCTCGCCTTACACATGTTGTCATTTTGTCAATCTTTTTTTGCTGTATTTTCCTGATTTCTGTATTTTGTCAGTTCTGATTACTGTTACACATGTAGTATGTTGAAAAGTTTTAGCCTTGCTTGTTTTTATCCTCCCTTTTCCCCTCTTCCTGAAGTTTATGCCATCCTTAAATTCAGCCCCAGTACCTGCTCAATACATTGATTTAGATCTGCAATCATGGAGGGCCGGGGTGGTGTCCCCTCCAGCTTTTGGTAATAATGATGACCATAGATGGGAGCCCTCGTGGGTTTTACTCCAGAGACAGGGTACATTGGTGCCTCCTGCATTTCCTATCATGAAATCCCTTCTTCAAAACACTGATTAAATACATTAAAAACACAGATGAACGAAAAGATACTAGCAGCTGATCAAAATCTGTAACCTGATTGTGATGAATGAGCCCAACATACATCAGTGGTCCACATGCTGCAAAATTTCGTAGAGGTCTCCTCCTTAATCTCTTCCTGGACAAAAGTCAGGTTCTCTTGGTTTGATAATAGGCCCAGTAGAGTAACGTGCAGTGAAATTATTGTCAAGTGATCCGTACTCTGATACGGGCTTCTGTTTCTGGGTCACTGTGGAATTCTCTGTTGCCTTGTCCCTCTCTAGGTGATTTATCCCCCACCTCAAGCTCTCTGATATCCCCTTTTCTTTTATTTGTGAGATGAGGAGATCTACAAAGAGGTGAAAATGGAATTATTTCACTTCAGTTTATGTTATTCCGTGGATTCTGTTCATTGGTGGAAAAACTAGGCTTTATAGTCTAACACTGTGACTTCTTTTCTGTGTCACACCTTTGGAATATCTTTCTGGGTCTTCTCTATTGATTCATTCTTTTTCTCTGTTCTTCTTGATGTTTTGCGTGTTTTCCATTACTTGTGTGTCTGCCTCCCCCCCATGTTGTTGTGTCTCTCACTGTTCCACCGAATTTCTTCTGCCCTTTCTCTCTCTCTCTCTCTCAGTTCTCCGCCGTTCCTTCTCTCCTGTCACTGCTTCTCTGTATTGTCCCAGGAAAGGTTGTCCATTTAACCTACGAGCCAAGATGGCCACTCTCTGATGACTCTTCCTCCTCTTCCTTCTCTCGCCAGGTACCATTTCTTACCTGCAGATATTTTATAATAGTTATGCTTTATATAAACAGTGATAACCAACATGTGAACAGTGTATATTATGAACTAATAATTCAGATGTCCCCAGCCACATAGAAGAACATCACAGATCTATGACATATTGTACTTCTTCAGGTAGACACACTTCTGTTCTCTGAGTTTTTGGCCTGGAAGGAGAGCCCAACGTTAGACAGATCTTGCGCCTTTCTCTCCAGGATTTACCGTGAGGATATTACTCCATGTCTGGACTTTGCCAAAAGGGAGGTAAGTAAAAGAAGGATTTGATCCAGTGTCATTAGAAGCCGGTGTCAGTAGTGCCACCAAGCCTTAGAGGCCGCCTGAAACCTCGTGGCACCCCTTACCTCAGTGGTCTGACATTAAACCCCTGCTATTTTATGTTGTTTCTTAAAGGCATATTCTAAAAATGGATATAAGGATACATTAACCAAAATAAAAGTTGTTAATATTTTTTCTCCAAAGTTGATGGTTATGAAAAAAAAATACTTCAATAGTCCCATGTTCCGTCTCTTTTTTTGATGCTGGCAGCTAAGCTTATAAAAGCTTTCATGTTTTGGCTGGCATAGGGAACCGCTGGCTTTAGATGTTCTCCTGACATCACGGGTTTAGTGAACCCGTGATGTCAGGAGAAGACAGGAAGGTACAGGCTAGAGGAGCACCTCTGATGTATCGCTGCATTGTGATATTTATTAGAAACAAAATTAAAATTGATCTTATGCTCCGCAACTGTCAACCACCTTCATATAGAACACTTATGTAGTTAATTTCGTCCAGAGTAAGCATAAAAATCAGACCAGTCTGGCTTGCCCAATTAAGTGACCATTCTAGTTTCTAGACCTGGGATCCAAAATAGAGTCCTAAATTGTTACTTACTTGTGAGCAATTCAATTAAGAGAGTGCATGGTCAATTAACATGCGCTTATCACACAAGCTTGTGTTCACATTTAGTGAATCGACAATCTCCATTTGTCTGAGCAGATCAAAGCAGACCTCCAGATCAATCTGGAACAAACTAATTGAACAAACGTATAAAGATCCCCTTGATATTAAATTGGTGAAGAACGAATATTTTTTGGCCAAACTAATACCTGCTAATAAGGCAGTGATGTATTTGGCATCCTCAATCAAATAGACCCTTCTCCATGGCCCATTCTCGTCAGGTTAATATGACATCATCAAGTAATATTCAGTGACATGTTTTGTCCTCAGTGGTCAGATCTAGATATTTTATACAAAGATTTGGTCCAATCTCCTAAAATTGCCTCAATGTCCATATCAATAATTATTTAAACTTAAGGGGTAGAGAGGTATAGGATGTTCCTAAACAATTCAATATGAACACAAAAAATGGGTGGAATTAAGCAACCTGCTGATTTTACTCTGAAAGCTTTTTTGTCCCCAGCTGTCGGGAGAAGTCCTCGCTTCGGTGGAAAATAATACCCTCTCCGTGGAGCCAGTGGTGCAGCCGGTACTGCCAGTGGTGAAAGCCTCAGCTATAGCACGTGGGGGACCAAGGTAGGGCGATCCTATCCCACTTCTGTCGTCAACGAACGTCTATTATTCCATGGTAATATCAAAGCTTATGAGCTTGGAGATAAAAGTGTTCCAGCAAGCAATGCAGTTTGTGTAGCTTCAAACTCAAAAATGTGCCTTTTCTCCTCATTCCTCCTCACACCCGGCTTCTCCGGGTACAGAGACAGAGGAACACGACCTCTGTCCTCACTCCATTCTGTTGATTTTTAGTCAAAAATATAAAAACTTGGCTCGACGGCAGGATCTCTAAAACCTCAGTATCTTTTCCTGAAACTATATTCTATATATTTAGTCGTAGACTAAAAATCATGACTTATAACCTTATTATGGAGGTTTTTCGACAGAAAAAAAACAGACAAAAAAAAAAGGCAAACTATGCAAGGCAGAACAAGGTAAAATTGGGGAGGACCAAAGGTCCCACCTTATGCTTTGTGGCAAGATTAATTACCAAGCTTGCTTTGACCACCGCCAATATTTCTTCTCCTTTTCAGCGGGTGTCGGGTGGAGGTTGTAACGTAAGTCAAACAAAGAACATTGCTTAATTAATCCACTAATGAGCTGCATTAACCAGAGAATGGCTTTCCAAAGCAATTCCTAACCCTGTAACTGATGGAAAACAAAAATTGGGACACAGGCTTATTAAGTGGGAGTTGGGCCGGGGGCATCAAGTAATAGAAGGGCCAAAAGGGGGCTTTATAAAATAAATAGAAACATCTACTATGAACACAAAATTAATAAACACATTAGAACACAAAGAAGAGCGTTTCAGCCATCATTAGACAATATGACTCCAGCTTTACAATATCTGCTTCACAAAATGTTGCATGTTTTCTTTCGGTATAAAAGAAATGCCACATCTGTACATTTGGTAACTCCATTATTTCATCCATCGTTCCCTAAGACTGCATGTTATAAATCATGTATGGAATTTAAAAGAACTGCAGTGCCTGAATCGAATGTTCTTTCATACCTTCTGCAACATACAATAAGATCTGGGCACCTCATTGTCTGTGCATGCAAGGACATATGTGTATATCTAAAGCGTCTACATAACTAGATCAGTGCATGCACAGGTCAATGCACACGCATGTAATAACTGCTACGTGAATACGTACAAAACCTATATATGTGAATGCAATATAGAAACATATTTCTTTTGTTGTCCGGGGCAGCACCTGTGGGTGATATGGCGCCAGGCGACCAGTTTTTTAGCATAGCATAGGGTGTGATCATTTCCAGCGTGCTGCGAGGTCTGATGCAGGTTGAGGAGGACACGGAAATCTCCAGTTGGAAGAGAGAGTGGCAACCTTCAACTGCAACCCAACCCATATGGCCATGAAACACTTGGTCAGAAAATAACAGAAAAGCAAATTCGGGCAATTCGGAGTCTCTGTCTCCTTATAAATCAGCTGTAGATGTTCTTGGGTGGCCTCCTTGATGACCTACCAACGTGGAGAGCAATATGTGTTGGTAACACAATAAGACAGCCCTTTAAAGGAGATAAATCACAGATATTTATCAGAGATCCCTCTTAACTTTCTTTCCATGTGAATTATCGTGTCCGAAAAAAATACCCCTAAAGTTCCCCAAAAATCACAGCAGCCCCACAGAGGTGAGAGAGGATCCTATGCCCAGCACCCGGTCAAGGTCACCTTCCAAAAGACTCCTTTACGCTTTTATTCTCTAGGTAAAGAAGTGTATGGAGTTGAGCGTTCCTAGACCATTTCTTACAAGTAATGACCGCTATCTACAACCGTTCCGTGACTCTTATCATCCCATCAACATCGCACCTTTAATTCCAATGTCCAGTGACTTAAGACAGGGGTGTCCCATCATCTATACGTACGTGCAGTCGCTCTGCAGATGGTTCTACGATCCACTAAGCTTAAACCTTAGTACATTACGTTACATTTATAGAGCTTCTGTAACATAACGCTATACAACCTGGCACAGAAGTAGTAGAGGAACCTGCTCTTGCAAGCTTACCCTTAAATAAATGGACTTTGGTCTTTAATCAGCAGTTGCGCATATTGGGCAGAAGAGATCAGTCATATGTTTGATGCACCGTATCATTGTGTACGGCCTCGCTCACATCTTGTCTTTCTCTCCGTAGGAAGTGTGCCCTCAGTGGCCTGTCACGTTCCTGTAAGCATCGCATCAAACTAGGGGATACCACAAACTATTACTTTATATCACCATCCTGCCGGTACAGGGTAAGATTTCTCAATTCACCCCTCCCTGACCCCCGGCCATGGAAAGGACGTTCTCAGCTCTATACTGGGGCAGAGAATTGGGCACCATGTCGTGTCTTGACTAAGAATGCCATGTTTTTTTTTTAAAAGCCTTTTTTTGGAAAATGTTAAAAGCATCAGCGTTTTGTAACTCTCCTGGGAAGAAGTGTCCGCATGACAAACACGAATTACAACCATGTCTTATGTTGACCTGAGTGATGCCCCAATGCTGGGAGTTTGTGAAAGGTATCCCTTGTTATTAATAATTAACTATATTAATGATGCCAGTGAGCTTTTCCAAGAGCTGGTGGCCCTGGATAATGCAGTGAGATGCCGCTCAAGAGCCATCTCCATGTTACCTATGCATTATGCAGGGCCACCTCAGATCTTCATGCAGGAGAAGCTCATAATGCACAGTAATAATAGGAAATCAGAAATATGTAAGTCCCAGTTTTGTGAATAGATCTCCTAGTCCAGGGGTGTCCAAACTGCGGCCCTCCAGCTGCTGCAGGACTACATCTCCCATACTCCCCAGCCAGCCCCTTAGCTAAAGGAGCATTATGGGAGATGTAGTCCTGCAGCAGCTGGAGGGCCGCAGGTTGGACACCCCTGTCCCACAGTCTGTTGCTCTCAGGGGCAAAAATCACATTTACCTTGGCTGGACACCCTAGAAGGCTATATGTAAAGCAGTCTGTTGCTCTCAGGGGCAAAAGCATTCCTACTATCAAGAAGCATGAAAGAAGTAACGTGTGATCTTCATCAGTGGTTAATACAGTGATGGCCTTGAGTGCATCTTTAATAGTTATCAACATCAAAAAACATAACTTCAATCTCTCTTACTTCTTCCATGGATCTATCCACCCGTCTCTTTCATGAATGTTACTCATGGTGTGTCCACCCCGTCCCTTTTCCTCTTAAATACTCATCTCTCAGACTCCTCTCACCCCCTTTCTTCGACGTTCTCCCTTGCAGATTACAGCAGTGTGCAATTTCTTCACTTATATCCGTTATATACAACAGGGTCTAGTGCGCCAGGACAGTAAGTACAAATTATCAGCTTTTATATTATTTTTTACTGAAACGGAATCTGTCATTGCATTCTGTGATTTCATTTTCTTGTTAGTATAAAACAATTCGACATCATAGCAAAGCAGACCTTTTCAAATCACTCGCTTTAATGCCCCTTACCAGTGCAAGCGTATATTTGACTTTTTAATAACATTTAAAAATAATATTTAAATTAAATGTAATAAAATGATTTATAAATAAAAAACTTCCGTCTGCGCATTTTCTGTAACCCCAAAGTATTAATAGAGCAGAAGACATTTTTAACTCTTTCTCTGTGACCCTGCAGCAGAGCTGATATTCTGGGAGATCATGAGGCTTCGTCGGGAGATGTCGGTGGCAAAGCTGGGCTTCCTTGTTAATGAGTCTTAGCGGCATTTGCGAGACGCAAAGATGAATGGAGGAAGACCTACTAAAGGGACCGCGGGAAATGTGAGAATGCAAAAAATATGGATCATATGCCAAAAAACACACTACAGGGTCATAGATCTCTGTGTGTATATAAGTACATTAGGTCTATACTGTATATACGTACAGTCATGGTACAAGATGAAGTTATTTTTTTTAAATAAAAGTGTATTTTTAACAAGCTACAGACCAGCACTGTTAACATTGTTACAATTGTTATGTTAAAGAGTCCAGGGAGATGCTAGTTCAGCGGTGAGCTGATCTTCAGCTGTTGATGAGCTGGGGCTCATATGGTCCTTAGGTAGTTATAGGATAGTGAAGAATCCATTACTTCCCCTGAACTTAATGCCCATACAGTCAGGTTTAGCCTTTAATGAACTTTCTGCAGGCGGCAGCCACTGATTGACTGGTTGAACAGATCAATTCACTGAACCGAACTTCAAGTGGGATGAAGAATCTCATCAGACTCAACTTACAAATACTTTCATAGCACATTGACCTATGCACTAGGGTCTACTGAGACCTTCACCCAGGAGGAGTTGGAGGAGTTGACCCATGCATAGTGAAGCTGGTGAGATGAGAAGTTAATTGAGTCAGGTACAAAATCTATATATTTTTTTTAACTTCATCCAGTTTTTTGTGGATATTTCTTAAGAATTATGTCTCCATCATGTGTAAGACATTCCGTGAAGACCTTACGAGGAATCCCTAACCATCCAGTTCTAACTGTGCTGGCGTCTTATGTTGGCTCCAATAATCTCCTGTTCCACAAAGCTTACAATCTAGTATGAAAGGATTCCTTTTTAATGTCGGGGGAAGAATGGATCTCTTGAGGCATATTGTTTTATTGTTAGTGGTATATTTTTTTGTGAAATAGATATTCTGTATCCCCTGTACATCAGTCTTCCACACCATTTATCATGGGAAAGTGAAATGTGAAATTCCGTTGTTATTTTGTTACCAATGAAATATTCAAATGAAGGTTTTTGAATTGTCTGACGGCAGCAACCTCTAGAGGTTCAATTTTAATTCACCAGTATTGTGCAAATGTAACCAGAAACCATGTATGTATATATAATATATTATTGTATATAATATATATATTATTATTATACTATATATATATACATACAGATTGATCTCTGAAATACATTAAAATTATCTCTTTTTTTTAAACTGTTGTGGTGTTTTTATCCATTAAATTCATTGGAACCTTTTTCAAGATACAAGGAGGACAGTATTCCAAGTGTTCTTTTTAGCGGAAAGTCCTTTTATACACTATTTATTTATTATTTTAATATTTAAGAAAAATTAAAAGCATTGTTGAAAGCATTTTCCGTAGAAGTCATATCCAGCTTTATTTCTTTCAATGAGAACTGTCCCATCTGAGATAAACCTCGTAACTGCATCGGCTGCCTTTGCATGATTTAACTTTAAAGTTCTGTATATTTCCCAGCCAGGGCATCTTACCCAGATGAACGTTTTCACATTATGTGAAATCTGCCGTCATCCCGAGTAGTAGCAGAAACGCGCTGCATGGACTTTATAGTCTTAGCAGACCGTGGATCCACATTTAATGCAACACTGCAGGAGTTCCATCTTATCTGTTTTTGATATCTAGATAATCATATACTGTCAACGTAGTGGGTTTTTTTTTCTATTTACTTTACTTTATTTTCTATTAGTGACGGCCTAAGTTATATATGGTCATATAATGTGACACACTTCCCAATATTTATGCTGCACATAGGTGTTTTTTGAATGTTATTAGCTGCGATTACCCAGCGTTCTTGCTTTGAAATGTTAACTCACCTGCAAACCTGGGTACAGTGAGTGCATTTCTTTCCTGTTTTGTTATACCCTTTGTGTCCACTAGATGTCAGTGTAGGGTAGCAACAACAGCTTCTGTTTTTGAACAAATGAGGAGAGAGAGGGGCGCTGAGCGGGTACTGACAACTTGGGAAGCGAAAACCACTCGGCGCTCTCTCTCTCTTCCGCTTTAAAAAAAAAAAGAAAAAGGGCTTGGGGCGGCAAAGTGGCGCCCCTTCAAAAGTGCCTCCTGGAGCAGTTGCCCCACTCGGCTCCATTGTCGGGCCAGCCCTGGTGGTCCCTGTACATTTTCGCATGGTCTTCCTTGTAAATACATGGGGGATTCTGCAGAACCCCCTCCATGTACTTGCCTCTCTCCCCGAACCCAGCCGCTGACTCACAGGAGATGTGTACTCGCCGCTCGCTGGCACCAGCGTTGGCTTGGCAAGGGTTCTGGTGGGAATCTAACAAGACTGCTAGAATGCTTGTTTCTCTTAGCATCTGCAAGCGCAAATAGTCCTGAAATATTGCTTTTTAATTACACCTTTTGGCGATAAATAACTTTTTTAACTGTATTTATTAAGTCCATTATGTGAGCTCTCCATCCTTTGGTTATTCCGTTCTTTTTCAGATTGGGCTACGTTTTAATTGGGCTATTTTTGTTTCACTGAACTGAGTGTGGTTTACTCCCTTAGATTAGAGCGAGGAAAGGGCGAATTATGAGTTGGAGGTTTAATATGGATTATTCATTGTGTCTACATTTTATTTGTAGGGTGAAAGGGATTGCGAGGATAAGCTGGGACTCTACCCTACTTTACTGGTTGGACTTTACACCACATCACACCACAGCTCGGCCATGAGCATGTCCTAATCTAACTGCACAAGCATGGGGTAAAGTCCCATGGTTACTCTGACTTTTAACATGTACCAAAACAGAAGGGAGGAATGCCCCTGAATTTACTTGTAACCACGCCATGAAAGCAAAGGTTCTCGGGCAGAGAAGACATGGTTAGTGTGTACAAACGGCATACACTGTGTATCACTGAAAGGGTTAACACACTGAAGACATGCTGTACATATAGGTACGCGCACGCATACTCAAAGGTTGCTTTTCATCTGAGAATTCATTGTCTTATAGATTCTCTTTCTTCCTCGGCCCTTCTATTATGCACAGGGGTAATTTTGTAAAAGCACCAAGTCACCTAATACCGGCCTGCGACTCGGCTTTGTCTAGGCTCGTGTTTCCTGTGTGATCCCCACAGGTTTCATGTATGCTCATGAGCACGCATGAATCTCTAGCTAGCGGCTAACCAATGTCCTTCAACAGCAACCCTTGCCAGGCTGTCCCAAAATAATGCCTTTTGGGGGTAATTTTGTGCAGGGCAAAGCCAGTTGATATCCCATTAAGCGTTACAGGACACTCCAGCCATCATGTGCACCGTAATGCATATGATAGCTGAGTGGTCCTTGTTGTGTTGTCTCCGTTGTAAACGCATGGAGGGATAAAATTCTCCATATGTATTTGCTTCTTTCCCCGCGAGAGGAGGATTTTAATATTTTGAGTCATTGCCTGAAGTTTTTTGTGTTCTGCATTGGCATACGTATAGACTGGGTGTCTAGTGTAACAACGGCTTAATACTGCATTTACATCTCAACTAATGCTTTTATTCAAATGTATGTATTCAGCTTCTGTAAGCATTACTACACATTGATTATATTGTCTGACAGATATCACGTTGGCTGCTTTATTCTTGGGCCACTTGGCTGGACTTGCCCCATGCAGGATGAAAGCTGCTAGCCCTCCAATGTTCCTTGATCCATCACAGCTATTTGACTGAATGTATCTCTCCCCAGGGGCATAACTAAAACCACAGGGCCCCTGTGCAAACACTGCCCAGGGGCCCTTCAACTTCACCAAGCAACAAACAGCTTGTGAGTGCCACCTTTGACCCCAATCAGCTTGTGAACACCACCTCTTCCCTGTGCTGTCCTAACCTCCAAACAGCTTATCTCTGCCATCTTCCCCCTCAAATAGGTTGTCTGTGTCGTCATTTTCCCTTCCCCTGTCCAACATACACAACCTGCACACATATGTAAACACACTTATACAAACTTACGCATCCAAACACACACACTTACTCATTCTCACTAACACACAGCTACACACTCATTCTAACACACACTCCCTCTCACACCAATCATACTAACACACACTCCATCTCACACCACTTACACATACATAAGCACACAAACACTTGCACACAAAAAACGCATGCACATGTATACTCTCACACACACAGACATTAATGCTTACACACAATTACACATTCATGCTCACATACACTTATACATAGACATTCATGCTCATGTACACTTATACATAGACATTCATGCTCACATACATACAAACATATATACTCCATCACATATTTCAACTGACATCATCGCTTAGATCACTGCTTACCAAGTGAATATTTCACATCATCAGGGAGAAGCCAACCTAATGGACCTCGCTACCAGCTCCGTATCTCCATATTTGTACCTTCCTCATGACATGCAATGTGTGCCATGCAACATTAAAGCACTGAGGGAAACTAGATTTTAATTTAAACAGAAGTTTGTGCTATTAAATAAAGCTAAATGTTTGTGTCTGTAATATTTATTGCCTCCAGGGGCAGAAAAAGGGATCAGCTACCTGGCAGCATCTATCAATAAATGTGTTATCTGCTGCAACATTGATTTATTACTGGAAATTGTTTTCTAGGAAAGATATTAGTTTACGCAAAGGATGATGGAGACCTCAGGAAACTGGGTGAAAGAGCACAGATAATGAAGTATCGAAAAAAATCGGTGGATATGTAAAATTTCAAAACGTGTGTTTTTCCAAGTGCACTACTGTAAAGATAAAAATACCACTGAATAAGATAAAAAATGTGAAAAATAAAATAATTCATTGCAATTTCATTTTCCATATAAATGACTCCCTTTTAGAGTATTAACAATTAAAGGTTATGCATAATGTTCTTATATGAAAGTGTGACATCATCAACTCATCGGGTGTTAAATGAGATTAGTCCTGAAAAGGCAGTTTAGGACAGTAATACGGAAATACTCCTCTGTGTCCCTTTAAAGATATCTCTTTAGCAACCACGAGGAAAATCCTCTTGGAAGATGGGAATTAGGCTAAGTCTTAGGCAGGGGTGTTGTTAAGGGCACATGAGGTCACTTTTCTTGAGAAATATTGGACCAGTTAATGAATGTCTGAGCCGAGGTCCACAAGTATTTAAAATCATTGATCCCGGGATATCCACAAGTATTTAAAATCATTGATCCGGGATATCCACCACTGAATTTCAATGAACCAGAGATATGAATGATCCAGAGTTTCAGTGATCTACAAATACAACAGTTAAGGGAATCATCTACTGCCCAAAACAGCCTCATCATACATCTATGCATGATAACTTGTCTTCTTAAAGCAGCCAATCCCTGGCAGGAAAGCACTCGCATTGGCGCCAGTTGAGCATGCGCTCAGGGAGCGGTGTCCCCCCATGATCTAATGATCATGTGACACTTTACACATGTTTACCTCCACAATAGACACTTAGCCACCATATCACTTTAAAGGGTCAGTTTAATGTCTCTGACACTTCCATTGAAGAAGAATGCATATTAAAGTAATCTTGGTGGCTTTTCTGTTCTATGAGGCTCATCGGCATCTCAGCCCAGGGTTCACCGGCCCTTGTCTCGCCCCTGAAAGTGTATTGTTAAAGTATTTCATATAAGCAGCAGGAGGCCAATATACATGAATGGATTTTTTGTAGTTAATCTGAGTCCTTCCACTCAGTGCCTGGTGTTTGGATCAGACGTGTCCGTGACGTTAAATTACCCTGTGTGAGGGGGTGTGTGATGTCATGTGGCCCAGGCAAGCGAGCGCCGGACGGTCTGGGTTAAGATTTGTCCTCGTCCTCGTAGGGCCGATTCTTCTTCTTTTTCAGCTCAGTTAACAGTAGGAAGCAAAAAAAAAGTGATTTTGTTGCCAGATATTTCCATGGAAACAGGAAATCTCACAGACGTGGGAGGAACAGAGGAGCTAAACCAAGAAACTGAACCTTTTTATACACGTCTTCGGAAATCAGGTCATGTTCACAGAATGCAAAAAAAACCCTGCAGGGAAATACCCAAGAATGTTTTTGTTATAAAACTGTTGTTCTGTCCAAAAGAAAATATTTCTGTTAGCATCATGCAAAAGTGGTGTAACTGTAGTGGGGGGCAGCTGTGGTGGCCACAAATCCCACAAGGTGATTCCCGTGGTGTATTTTGACCTAGGCTGAAGTACATGGCGTCTAGGAGGGCTGGTTGCAGAGATCAGAGATCCCGCACTGCCCGGCCCGTCATGGAGTGGACGTTTGTGCCTCCACTGGCTCCATCAATCTCCATCAATCTGCCCACACATTATGCTGTCATAGCTCAGTGCTCTGCAACAACAATTGGTGCGCAGCAAAAGTGAGCTGCACTAAAGAGTAATCGAAGCACAGACCACCACATTAGCCTGCCGGAGATCAGGTCTCCAATCTGTGCTCAAAGGTTGGGAGAGGGTCCTTCGTAATGTCTGGGACCTGGAAGGGGTGGGTAGGTAAGAATATGGTAAATGTGGAGGGGACTGTTTGACTTCATCAGGCCTAGGGTAGCAAAACATCACTGCCTCTCCACTCTCAGGTAGCAGGGAGATGTGCCACAAGGTAATGATAGAGCTCCCTGCATCTCTCCAAATGGACCTATGAGGAACAGACATCTATACCCGCGCAGGCATATACCTCCCTTCATCAGCCAAGATCTCTTCCTCCCAATGAGTGGAAAGGAGATGAGCGAAGGGATGGCCACAGGGGCAAAAGCTTTATGGCAGGGTGCCGTCTAGCAAATTGTTAAGGTCAAAACTTCTTCTCTTAAACTCTTAAGTAAAAAAACAAACAAACAAAATAAAACAATTAAAAAAAACCTTCTCTTAAATGCTGGTTACTTGAATTCTAAGCAATGGGTACGTGTGACCCACAACAACAATATCGTTTTTTACAATCTCTGACTTCTGACGTTGGAAATGTTGAGAGGTTTGTATACTGAATATCACATAATCATAAACCGCTACATGTATCTTCTAGAGTTATACAAAAATCTTCAGCCCCTCTGTATGCTAGGTTGGGGGGCATCTCCACATATAGATTTAAGTACATATTTTACATGCATGATAATATGCACCAAGCCTGGTAATAAATCGGTGTATATATTATTAAGTGTATGTTATTAGCCCGTCAAGCCTTCTAAGACCTCCATGGCCCTGTGTTATCCCCCTTTGTGTTTTAAAGTATATAGGGATACATGAAGACACAGAGATGCATAAAATTTGTCTGAAAATGTATTTATTTTCCCCATGAGTATGTCACTTCTGTAATGGAACTATACAACATACTCGGCAAATATCAGATTTCACTACAGAACATTCATACGTAGAACCACAATCTCATCTTCTGCACACTGTTAATAATTTTAATTTCAAATCACTGGGAAACAAACAAATAATTTACATTCATTATTCTCTCCCTAAAATTCATATACGATCTTTACATGGGCTATTTAAAAGCTGGCCAGTGATACATAAAGAACTTAATAACCGGGTCTTGCTTGATTTCTGCTGAGATGTTACCAAGATGCGATCGGTTGGTGAGGTTTGTGCATGGACGTTAATCTATGGAGCTAATGTACTTAAGTAGGTATTAGTAGTAGTAGTAGTATTTCTTGATTCATACAGCGCTATCATATTCCGCTGCTCTGTACAATGGCCAAACAGGACTGTCCAAACAGGACAGGTCTTATTTTACGCACATGGTTCTCCATCTGAAGCTCTCAAACCTGCCCAGTTTGGAGGTCGGTGGAATCTCCTTAAAGGAGTCAAAATGTGGTCTTAGCACAGGCCATTGGAGGGAAATGACTGAGCAAAGAAAGAAGACTTAAACTCCGGCCTGTTCTTTGTTACCTAATGTGGGCAACCATTCTATGTCCACCATATCTTTAGTATGGGCAATAGACAGGGCCTACATCGTTTTCTCAATAGAGTCACATCCCTGGATAGGACTGATCACATTGCAAGACACTTGTTAATATAGCAGGACTGTTCCGGCCAACCTGGGGCACTCGGTCATCTACATACTGTAAATGTTTTTTTTCCCAGTGCACATTGTCAGTGTTGAGACCACACACGTGTATCAGATCTCAGCATGCGTGCTAGATTAGCAGAGACAGTGTTCCGCTGCAAATAAAATCATAGTTTTTCCCGTTAACTTGCTTTCTAAGGATGATCTGTAATAATCATATTTCGTAAACATGGACATTGGTACTTTGCAACAAACGGGGCCATATGTGAAGCAGTAAGAAGAAAAACCCATTTGTTACCAGGGTGATCTTTCTACATTTAGAACTTTGCTCCAGACCTGCTCTTTATAAATGTAGACCTTAATCTCATGCTAATCACACAGACATGATATGTATCACCACCTTGTTGACACCATCAATTCAAACAAAAACATTACATGAATTTCGTCACTATGTTAGATCACTCCTTATGCCTCTTCTACAATACTAATGGAATTCAGCCTACTTACATTTACACACGGTAGTAATCCAACTACTCATAGAAGTAGGAGCGAGGCATTTGCTTCACACCCTAAGTAGCTACAAGGACCTCAACCTTAGAGGAGCTAGACTAGACTACAAAAAGTTGGCATATAGATATGTTATTTCGTGGCTCCTCTGCACACCACAGCAACGGTAAGTAATAAAATCATTGTTATACAGTATAACAATCCATATCATGGTTGGCATTTCACTAGCACAATGTATAGATAGATGAGGGAGATATTCTAGATTCCATTTAATGATGTTGTGACCTGACCACATAAACTATTGAGATTTAAGGGATAAATTCCCCAAAACATACTTGGATATTTCTTGGCTGATAGGGGACCAAACATCAGCCTCACCAAATCCCTCTCCCTAATACCTTTTTAATGGCCAGGCCTTGGAGTATCTGATATATATTTATAGCGCAACTGGACTAGCGGGACCCAACAGATGTACCCTTGAAGGTTGGTCATCTTGAGGCCCTTATTGATGGGAATCTAAGTTCTAGATCACCCATGACTTGACAGACAGAAACAGATTAAAATCATGAGGACATCCTCTGTATCAGACGAAATGTCTAAGAGCACCATTTGAAAAGAAGACGGTAAACTAAAGCAGAGAAGGTCCAACAGGACCACCCATTACTGGTCAGCTGTCCCCAATCAATTGAGAACATGCACAATAAACTGTATTAAGGCTCACTGCTATTCAGATAATCCTTAACATTCTCTGTATGGAATCACAGCTACGATGAGAAAAGCAGAATTAGAACACAGGAGATGCTCATCCGATTTCCTGTGTGGTCTTCATGACTTTAGCATAAAATGATCATCAGCTAACAATATGGGTTGTTATTTTTTTTTACTATTCAAGGGCCGCTCAACACTGGGGAAAGTCACTGTGTCAGAGTTTCTCATCCATGAAGATCCAACTTGGCTCTGCTTAATGCACTAAGATTAAGTATTTTGACTCAGTGAATTCTGCCTTAGAGCATTCTCTTAAATGAGCATGTCATCTATTCCCATTCTTAATTACCTATTTACCTGCCAGGAAACTTTAATTATTGCAAAAAATTCACCAAATGGGAACACTGTGAAGTCAATGAAGGTTCATATGGACTGATTTAAGAAGAATATAACAATGTTGATCACTATTTCTCAACTTGCAAAACCTGTAACCCCGGAAACCTCAGATCAATAACTCAATGAATGCTACTTGGAAGGAAGAAAGTAGGGCACTTACAGAAGAGAATGATCGTAAAAACAAACTGGACTGGAAACACTGCTTTAAATGGAATGTTTGGTTATGTGGATTCTTAGTATTAACATCAATCCCGCTGCTTAGTCTTAACAGTAGATATTGATCTTAAGAGATCACAGACCCACACCTATCCAGCCAGGAACATACAATGTTATGGGCTGCCTCACCCTTTAGTGTACCCTACCAAGCACGCTCACCTAGTGGTTGGGAAAGAAGTAATACGATGTTATAAATGTTAAAGGCATATACGAACAGGCAATACATGCTATGAAATGCATGGCTAATGAATATCATAGATCCTTAACAGTTCAAATATTAACAGTGGCCCCTATGGAGAGGCTGGCTTCTCTTTGCCATGCAAGTATATGTAGTAATTCCACACATGGTATAGAAAACATGAGAGATAAGGCATAGCTGACCTTCTTGTGCTATAATGATGAAGTACGGGGTATTGTAAGGCTCTGGGTGTGATGTCTATAGAAAAGCCAAAATCAAAGCAGTTTATTTCAGTTCCCTTACTTATCTCCTTAATTTTACCTTTCCTCCGTATTATTGTTCAAATTATCTATCATGTCTACCTTTTTCTTCCTTTCATTCAATAATGTTTGCCGGGCCACAAGCGTTTAGGGAGGAGGGAAAGTGACCCCTTCTTGATCCCTAACCTCTGCCTGAAGGCACCCAAAGTCCCTATGGATGTAGGACAGGTAACATTCTACATCTATCTCGGTGAGAATCATCATTTTCTATGGTAAGTCAATTTTAAGAAAATGAATTGGCTCCTAAGCGTAACATAGAAGTTTTCACTGCCTGGAAGTGTTAATTTACCACTCTTTAGTACATCTTTCCAATTCACAGCCTCTTAGATTCAGTGCCTTCATTAACGTTCTAGATTCCTTCTCAAGCCTTCCTATTATCTCTCTGATCCCTCATCCTGGTTTTTTTCAAGTGTTGTCCCCCTAAGGTGATCTGTAAAGCACTGCAGATGCTATAAAAACCCCTCAATACTTTACACTGGAACATCAGGAGTCCAATTCAGTCCTGATTTGTGAATTGTCCAAGTTGTTCTCTTGCTTCTCACTTCCTAGGTTCCTCCTTAACGTTCTCATTCTTTCTGGAATTTCTAAACCACGTTGATGCCACAAGGGCACGTAATACGTTTTTGCACTAGAGGGGTTCTCTCAACAATGATTATCTACTTCCAAAGAGCCAACACATTGCTCATCCCCGTACAGAGGAACTTATTGAAGAAACCGGAGTTTTTTTTATTTCATATTTAAGGAGATTTAAGTTAGTGTTCCATTTTCTATGGTTAAGGCTGCGACATATTACAATTTTTTTTCTAATTTCTTCGATGCCCTGGAAATCTAGAATGCTCTGCATCACAAAGTTCTCCTTGTTTCTACGGCAGTAAATGTGGTCCAGAAGGCTCCCTGACCTTAATTTTGAGGCAGTTTTTTTTTTTATAAACCTAAAAAATAAAAAATATATGTATGGATTATTGTTATTATCTAAGATCAGGGTGGCCACGTAGGATGAATCCAGTGGTGGATCACTTGTGGAGGTAGGCATCTAACCACAGCCTGCCAGACTTCTTCAGGGACCTGGAGATGGAGAAACATGGGGTTAAAACGGGTACTAAAAGAATAGGAGAAAGCAAAATATTTGGGAGAGAAAAAAAAGTCGAGATATATTGGCCGGAAAGTAAATCTGCTGTCAGCAACAAACATTTGTACAAGGAGATATGTATAGCGCAGTAAGCCCAGTTTACTTTGCTCTGTAAATGTTTTTATATTTGTTTGCTTGGCAAATATATGGCTTATCGTCACATTTGGCAAAGTACCATCGAATTTAATCATTGATAAAGGTTAACAATGATGCATAGTGGATGTACACAGACATACGCATTACAGTCGCATATTCTGATCGTAGGGCTGAAATTGCGCGAAAGACACATTTCTCCGTCATATTATTAAAATTTGGGCAATTCCATTGGCTTTTTATCAGTCCGAGGGCATTGCAAACAAATTTAAGCTTTACAATTAATTTCACATTACAAAATTAAGTGGATAGACAAAGCGAGAGCTCCTCACCCTACAACGTCCCGGAAGGCATTGCTCAGCGTCTTCTCCTCATAATGAACGTTGTACTTTTTGCACAGGGAGCGAACGAGAGGAGCGATCTTGTAGTAGTTGTGTCGAGGCATGGTGGGAAATAGACTGCAGAGCGATAAGGAAAAAGTGTTCACGGTAATAAAAAAATATATGGCTATAGTGTGTTTTATAAAGTAAGTTGAAAGCTTCTCCTAAGATAGTCCCTCTTATAAGATAGGTAACGTTTCAAACTTTTCAGTAGGACTTTGTTAAGCGGAGTTTCCGCATCGGTCTTGGGTTGTAGATCAGGTGACATTTCTGTGCCATTATTATCCTTAATTGCGTTATCATATCACAACTGTATTTAGTGCGGCCGCTGTAGAGTGTGCTGTGTTGTACAGGTCATTTTTATACAGTACAGTTCAACGTGGCAGTTAAGTTTCCATTGATACCGTCTCTTTGCTAATTAGTGCAATGAGAATATTTATACTGAGGACTGCTCCATCTCACCTTTAGACCGGTGATAGACTCGTGACCAGGTCTCAAGACTCCTGGCATCTCCCCACCACCTGGCACCCAATCTCCAATGCTGAACTGCTCCTTCTCTCTCTCTCTCCCTCTCTCTCTCTAGCATTCAATGTTAGTTATTGGGAGAGCTATGGCTTTATAGCCCAAAATAGAGTGAAGCCACTTGAGAGGTCACCGGAGAAGACATATCCGTGTCATATTTGTTATTCTGATCTGAGCTGGTATATATACACCATTCTTATCTATCCCATGTACCCTATGTTTCTAAGTATGATTTCACTAATGATATGCAAACAATAAAATAGAAAGCCAGAGACAGAGAAGATCGCCAAGAATGCGTCGTTATCTAACCAGAGTAAGCAGCATGAAGGTGGTGGTACTCACTGGTGCTCGATCTGGAAGTTTAAGTGGCCACTGAACCAGTCATTAAAGAAGGATTGCTCAATATTGCAAGTGGCCGCCAGCTGAAAAATAAAGTCATATATTGCCACACAACATCACAAAAGAACATTCAATACGTTTTCCAACTATTGTGGCTTTTATATTCACAGGTGGATATAATTGACAGATCCTTAGGTATTAATAATCTGTGTGATTCAGGAGCAAAGCATTTAAGTCTATAAGTTCCACTCGTTCATGGCATCTCTAGAAAGCTCCATGTGCAAAAGAATGATTGGACTTCGCATTTGTTCTTTATGATATGAAACCGCAAACTGCCACAAAATGGGCAAAGCTAGCCAACTAAACACCCTTTTCTAACATCAAATTTAAACTGGGCTGCTATTGTTTTTTTTACTAGAATAAGCAGACTTTTTATTATAGCCAATATTGAAAAGAAAAAAAAACATTAGTACCTAAGCCTGTCTAGATAAAGAAGCTGCAATGGTATAAAATCTATGGCAAATAATGTACATTTTTTCCTGTAACAAAGTCCGAATCTGGTGGAAATTGCAAATGGCGGGACTTTTTGTTTGATTTCCTGTTGGATTTGCCACTGGTTTAATCGGTCTGTGTAAACTTTCCAGATCTAAGATCTGCATGTAATGTCAGTAATGGTGCGTGTGATGACAGCTTAATTAATGTAGCTCTAGAGAGAACACGGCATTCGGAAAGATAGAGGCTAAAAGCATTGGCGTGTTTTCTTTGGGATTTCGCCCTTTCGTGTACAGTCAGCACCACGGACAGGGGCCAGGACAGGCTAGAACTGGTGTACAGAATCCGGAATCTTCTGCGTACAGCGACATTCCCACACCAGATCCTGCACAGCATGAGTATACTGATGACCAACTTGTCCGGTCTATAAGCAGTGTCATGGTTCCCACCAGCAGTGGTGGCCTGCCTTTGCTACCAGCTAGGCTGATGGTTTTGTGAACTGGTGCTACATATAATGCAACTGGAAAAATGGGTCTCTACTAAAGTTCAATATTCCTTGTTTTTGAGAGAAAATGGATCAAAAACCCCGCGCAGACTGTGTTAATGTTGTAAATGACTATTGTAGCTGGGAAGTGATTTTTAATGGAATATCATCTACAGACACTAGACAAGCCAGAAGGCTTGTTTTTTTCCCTCAGAAATGTCATGGTGCAGCCACAACCACAAGGGATTCTGGGTAGGCGCATGCAAATAAGGTCAATAATTATCACCTTTTGCACCAATTCACAATATCATCAGCCTAACTGGTAGCAAAGGCTACTTTCACCTTTAGCCTCTATATCCACTTTATTCATGGATCCCTAGAAAGAAATTGCCCGCCGTACAAGACAGCCTTTAGACAAAACTCGGGTATATATAAAGGTAAAATGTGACCTTGTTGTTGACCTTGTGGTTGTGTCAGCACCATGAGATTTCTGAGGGAAAAAACAAGCCTTCTGGCGTGTCTGGTGTCTGTAGATGAGTGTTTAATAATACTTCTACTACCCCTTAATTTTAAGTGGAAGGGTTTTCCATCAGCGAAGTGACGCCAAACATTTCAACGGTAGACTATGTCCAAAAAGCATTTCCAGTTAGGTGCTCGGGAGGTGTTAGTGACTGTGGGCTATCAGAAGTGGATTATGGCATCTATAGTCAGCCCGTATACAAACAAAACCACATGGAGGAGAATGTCAGTGTGGCAGGTTCAGAATTCACTCACCTGACTACTCAGCCAGTCTCGATACTTTTCATGGTCAATTTCCATTGGAATGTGGTTCATCTGCGTCACCCACACAAACCAGTGCGACTCCAAGAACCTACGGATTGTGGAGAATAACGTTCACTATAGATCTTAAATCATCATTCATTATAATGCAAAGGGGTTATCATATAAAGATTTGTAATTATCATATAATGACCTTGCCATACATAAAATCCATTATTGGTATGGCTCGTTGCCATTTGGAGACCAGCCCAAATATCACCGGCAAATACATTATGTGGACAGTTAGCAATATATACAATATATTTTATATACAGTATTTATATATATATATATATATATATATATATATATGTAACAAAACGTGTATTTATACAAGTATTATGATTTTATGTTCACTCACCTGACTAATGTGAGGAGAGCTATAGAGCCAAAGAATCCAAAGAAGGGAATAAAAGTGATGAGAAAACGAGTGTAATAAGATAAAGACCATGCCAGATCCTGCAGGAGAGAAATAATAAAGTACACATCACGGGTTCTGGGTGTTATTTAAGGATAAGGTGGCTTCTTTCAGCATGGCTAGCAAGCCAAAAAGGAAAAAAAAAAAGACTAAAAATGGCAACCAAAAACCACGTTCGGAGAATGGAAAACGCGCTTGTCCGGGCCCAGTCCATTGTAGGTCTGTATTTACAAAGAGCAGATGTGGGGTCAGATGAACACGAACGTCCCCATTGGTTTCTATGGCGACAGTTCCAAATATAGAACTTCTGCCTCTTATCTTGTACCAAATAGAAAAGGATCCGATGAGGTTTGGAATTCTGTATTATACTGCGGATTCACGTGGAATGAATACATTTTGGGGGCAGTCAAATCACAAATCAGATTACCCCAGGGGTATTTGTCCACTGATGTCCTTGCCATGCTCATCATCAGATGCCACAGAAGCCTTCAACTCTTAATAGCATAATAAATCTTTATGGTGTTTAACGTACAGAACAGTTATAAGGAGGTTTAATGACTACTCACCACCCAATCTTTGCGCGTTATCATAGTTTTCATAATTTGAATAGTGAAATATACAGGGATTAGCAACGGGGGTCCAACTGCATGAAACAAAAAGAAAGATGACCTCACTATAGACATTCACACGAGTGAGAATAAATACATTATTAATAATCATTTTAAAGCGAATCCCTCCAATGGTTATTGCCCTGTGGCCAATCCATGCCTAGATATAACCAGATAACTGCTAACAGCTACACTCAGAAATTAAAGGTGCTGTTCTATTCTGCTGAATTAAGCAATTTCGTAACCAAATTCTTATCCCAATGCTACATGCCTAATCCATTCCCAGAATATAATTACGTATTCAAAATGTTTTCATAGTTTTGGCCAGCCACGCTTCATTGTCATGCGGCACAAAAGTAGCCACTAATGTGTCCAAGTGGAACAGCACCTTTACTTTGGATGGGCTAATTGATGTGTTGTAATAACGAAGTTACAATATAAATAAGATCAGATGCAACACAGGAAGGGACCAAAAGTAGGCGACAGATGTGGCATATCCTTAGTGCTGTGCCAAATAAGCCTAAATTATCTTACCCCTCCGTGTCGCTGTATCATATCACATATCTCACATCTTTAAATGCCCCCATATCATCATCCCATATTAAAAGATCCCCTTCGCTGCTAATATCCTTATACCTGAAGCCAATATAATGATTCTAGCCCTGGCTGTACTGCGGAGAGCTGCGGGTTTTGGTCCTATTCCATCTTTAATGAGTGCATTGCTGATTACGGAGTGGTTGACAGGACCTCAATTCATGTTCCACCCACTCAGGCCTCGCGGAACACGCGGTTCTTTAAGGTTCCAGCTCTAGACAACCAGATGCATTACAGGCAGTGCTGGAAACGACGCAGTCTTCTCCGTTCCAGCTGCTGTTTAATATTAATTTTTATCATACGTCATTTACCCCCCCCCCATAATCTGCTTGGCCTGGTTACTAGTCCAGGCTCCTGGGCACTGTTTATGTGTGTTTGAGAAATCAAGCCTCTGTTCTATAACCCAGCTTGCTTGATTCCATTTGGCTTGCAGCAGTTATATCATATAAAGCATATTACACGTTACATATTAAACATCTGGTGAAAAGAGATGAGATGTCACTAGGAAAAAAAAAGACAGCTTTCGGTATGAGGAAGGGCAAAGGAGGTATTAAGGTGTAACCCCAAATCGATTATGGGTTCCTCTGCCTCAGACAAGCCCATAAACTCGCCCGTAAAGAGGCTCTTTTAGTTTAGGGAAGGGCTGCACAGCTCGGTTGTCAAGAGCCACAAACAGAACAGGACTTCTGTGGCTCCTTGCCCGAAAAAAAGAGTAGCGCCTCAAAAATTGTGGCCCTCAGCAGGCCTCGAAGATTGGGTTGGGAAGCCCTGGTCTAGGGCGTTCAGAAGGTCCCTTCAACTGGGGACACTCATCCAAAATGCATGATGCAGGACAGCACTGGTTTTACCGCAACCCTGCAGAATATGGTTGGCTGTTAATGGAAAAATGTAGCTCTACTTTAAGGCAAATAACATCCAGAATGATGAGGTCCAGGTCGCAGCTTAATATATTGTCTACCTCCCTGGCTCCTAAAGCGTTAAACCTCAGCCTACTCTCCGTGTCACCGTCTGCATGCTCCCACTAACGCCGCTGAGCGCCCACTTACTACGTCTTATAATAGATCCGTTACTCACTTAGGAAGAAATATTGATGCTGGTGATTATAGGGCAAATACTTCAGCTTCTTCTTTCCGTACTGAAAAGAGGAAAATAAGGTGAAACGGAATCAAGCAGTCTTACCGCCTACGTGGGTTTACATATAGAGCAAATTGTTACTTTCTAAATTAAAGACTTTGTGAAATAAATTGTGACTCAGACTATCAGAAATTAAACATCTGAACGCTGACGCGGTGAGCAACGCAGAAACTGTTCTGGCATTCGGAGGATAAAAGCCTGTAGGAGGGAGGATCTGAGGATCCACATGCATGGGACCCAGACGGCACTTTGACAGCCCAGAATGTCAGAGAATGGGCACATCCAGGGGGGCAATGGGGCAACCCCCCACCAAGAAAGCCGGTATCATGCTTTACCTCTGGCTTATCTGTTTATGCCCCTATTTTCAAGAAGGAAGCAGGGTGTTTACTGGTGTGTGTGTATGTATGTCTGTCTGGGTTTGTGTGTGTGCGTCTGTCTGCCTGAATTTGTGTGTGTCTGGGTATGAGAGTATGTGTCTAGGCATGTGTGTGAGTGTCTGTCTGGGTGTGAGGGTACATGTGTGTGTATGTCTGTGTTTGTGTGTCTGCATGTGGTTTTGGTGGTGGGGGCATCATTTCATCCTGAGCAGTAACAACACTCATTTGGTGGCCACACACACACACACACATACACACTGCCCCTTACACACAAATGCATACACACTTCAAGAGACATCCCTAATTTCACATATATGTTACATATGTACAATTGTTCCTTACATATATATATATATAATTTTGGAATGATGCATATGAAGTCATCATGAAAACAGCCAATTACTGAATGGTTAATTCAACCAAAAATGTGTTACTTATAATTAATTTCAACAATATTCCAAAGACATCTTACTTATTTTGAAATTTTCGTGCTCTAAATATTATTTTGTTCAAAATAAACCTAGTAGAATAAGAGTCAATACAAAAAAATAAGGGTGAGAGACTTACTGGGACTAACACCCCCAAGAAAGTGTGCCTGTCACCTACCCGCTGCCAGGGTAAGCCTCGTGCCGGCACTGTGAGGTCTGCTGCTCAGACCCGCCGACCGGGACATCTACCATCCTGAGTCCCACATGGCTCGAGGGATCCTTCTGTAGCCCACAGGTCCTCTCCTGCTCCTCCTCCACTTTCTTCTTACTACAGCCACTGGCCAAGGCCTGTGAAGCTGCGCCACACACAAGATGGCCACGGGCGTGCTTTCAGAATAGTGACGTCACACCTTTTGAATTTCTCCACTATTGTTCCGGTGTTTGATCCGGTTTGACCTTGGCTATTCTGATTTCTGGCTTCCCAACCACTGCTTTGATATACGTCTACCCTGCCCTGTACTTCTAATATATAATTGTTATACAATATTGTTTCTAAAAACCAAAATGCAAAAATGGGAATGGCTAGAATAAATAAGAAATACACGATGCATCCCACACACACACACATTCTGCCAAAGAGCTTGGATTGAAGGAATACCTCCACCGGCTGCGTATCTCCCAACACAAAAATATGGACCATGTTTACATCTGGATCCTTGGTGAATATGTTGGGCTTGGCGTGGTGCTGGAAGTGACGATGATTCCACCAGTTAGCGGAGGCTCCCTGCAGGAAGACATGGCCGAGAACAAGATTAATCCCATATACTGTAAGGACCAAAACACCTTGATTCATAGGGATACATTTATTTATATAACTTTCATTACAATTTCTAGGAGCGCTATTGATTACGTTCTATGATAAGCCATTATTGCACCCCAACATTCACCTTGAGTTGGCCAATGACAAATTTGTGAGCAATATGGTTCCATTTCGACTTCTTAAATACAGAAAGGTGACCAAAATCATGCTGGAGCCATCCGGCCTGGGCCTGAAGAGAAAAGATCACAATATTTAATATTGACAAAGTAGGGGCTGATGTGGACGACATAGGAGCTGAAGGGGACACGACAGGGGCTGATGGGGACATGACAGGGGCTGATGGGGACATGACAGGGGTTACTGTAAGGTGACTTGGAAGAGGACATGATCTGGAGCAGGTGACTTGGAAATAAAATAAGAAGGTTGGTGTGGGTCATGTCCACACATCGGTGGAGTGGCAGATCAGGTTAGCGTGGGGTGCTCTCGACCAGCTGCCCCCTGGGACGGACAAGGCATTGGCTGTTGATAGTATTGCATGGGACATATGTATAGTATATAGAATTATTCTTTTGTCGTTGAGGGCAGCCATGCTAGTTCAATGGAATAGACATGGGTTTAGGATTTCTGGCTACAGCCTTATGCAGGATTTCCTAATGTATTTATTAATCGCTCACATAACGGGGGACCCTTTCCTCTGCCTTGTTTTGTGGCATTACATGCTTTCTTTTTTGGACTCTTGTGTTGGAACTAATTACGTTCCTTGACTAAACTTCAAGATTTATTTGGCACAGTCAAAGTGTGTGGTGTTAGAGTGTGTGCACATTAGAGTATGGTGTCAGAGAGTGTTAACATATGGTGTGTGTTAGTGTATGGTGTAAGCATATGATGTTAGGTGGCATATTAGTATGTGTAGGGGTATGTGTAAGTGTGCGTGTTACTTGCCACAGGGAGGTGGCAGCAAGAAATTCTGTACCCAGGCACCAGCAGCCCTAGGCTCACCCCTGCTGAGGAGCCTCTGAATCCTACAAATTATGTTGAGTGGGAAAACAAAACAACCACCACCTTCAACAAATTGGGATAAAGGTGGAATGGGTAACTTATTTTGTATTTGTTTGGATAGACTCGGTCACCTGGGAGGTTGCGAGGAGTAGCACACAGATTAAAGTTGGTATCCAGCCAGTGCCAAGGTGGTACAAAGTGAGAAAGGCAAGGACCTCCAGCAACAGAATGTGTGCCAGGTACAGTGAGAAAAAGACGGAGCTTGCGTTGAAAAGGCCCATTTCTTCCGCTGTTCTGCGCAGCGCTTTGAAGTCTTCCACTTGCTGCGCCTGCGGAAAAAGAGACAAGGGCAAGACTAATGTAGTGTGGACATGCACACACACACATAATAACGCACAACGTCTTAATGCACACCCTGATAACCTGATGTCCTATGTTAGGGGCATCCAACGTGCGGCCCTCCAGCTGCTGCAGAACTACATCTCCCATACTCCTCAGCCAGCCCCTTAGCTGAAAGAGCATTATGGGAGATGTAGTCCTGCAGCAGCTGGAGGGCCGCAATTTGGACTCCCCTGTCCTATGTAATGATGCTCTGCATCTCTCATGTTACATGTTATCACTCAGTGATGTATGCTGGCCGTGGCCTAAGGTAGCAGCTCCAGTAGATGATCCAAAGGGGGACAATGAATCCACCGGCTGTCCTGTTGCTCAAAGGGCCGGTTACAGGGGAGATATTTCATCCCCTCGACTTTACTTATATACCGCATATCCAGTTATTGCTCCATAAAGGCAACGTGGAGGTGGCCATGTATTGCCATAGCAACCTACAGAATTGTCCAATTAGCAGTAACATTCTGTTGGTTACTATAGTGATTACACCACTTTTAATAAAATCCACCTACTGCCAGTCCTCGGAGCCCCCGGAGCGGCACGCTTATCCGACCGAACGCCGTTATTATGTGGAATGGCGTCTCGGATTTCTGCTGAGGTCAGGAAGAGAGGCAGTTCCTTAATGTGATTAATAATGCAAGAGCCCTGCTACTGATCCATACTTCCAAGAACAATGAGGGAGCATCAATAATGGAGGAACGCGAGGATTGTTTTACCAGGGCATGCAAGGCTTTTCCCCGCATTAACCCCGTTCATGCCCAGGGTAAACCGCAATCACAGAGACCCTTATATAGGAACAAGAAGATTTTCTGCTTTACCACGCTATGTATCCAACAGACGTTAAGCAGCGCAGATGTTCCGCCTCATGCTGCCGTGGCTAGTTTGCTATACGTTATACATGTTCCCCTCCCAGTCTGTGCAAAAACCACAAAGCACAGACTGCGAAAGAACAACATAGCGGTCGAGATCCAGCCTGTGAAGTTAGTGAACAGACCGAGTCCAGCACTGCCTCCCTGGACATGTTACATTTAACCGGTTCACTGGCAGAGGAACTTAAACCGGGGAGAGCAGACATTTTTTTTTTCAGCCCAAGGGGCAATATGGCTTATTATTAATATTACGACATCATACTGCTTCCTGTGCGCTATGACATCAATGTTCTCAGACTCACGTTCTTTCCGCGGTCCTGGCTCGGCTCGCCCTCAGCCAGCTCCCCAATGTAAAGCGGCTTCAGAAATTTCCTGACAAAGTTTTGGTCCGGGTGAAAGGCCTGAAACGCTTCCTACGGGAGAAAGCATATCATAAGATTATTACACGCTTCGTAAACCCAACGTCATTAAAGCACAAGTACATACTCCAACTTCTATATGAAACGAATGTATAGCATTACTACCAAAATTCTCAATGGGGAGAGGGGGTGTGGTTAAAGGCGGGGCTTTACAAGACCTATTGATAGCTTTTTTTCCCTATCTAAACAAAAGCATTTAGAAACTGAGTAATGTTTTGTTTGTTTACACAATTTGATGTAGTTAATAAACATGTTATTAGATGTTTATATACAGATTATTGTGACTTTTGAGGACATTGAACACTGTGATCCAACCCAAACCCACCAAACATCGTAAGCACCATGGGGATTAAGGTCCCAAAGAGGGACTGTTTCTACAGAAGAGGGACACATGGGATGTATGCACACAGCAAATGGGGCTTAGCTGATATTCAAGTGGTTCATAGAAACATTTCAATATGAAAAGGGATTTATACGGTACGGGAGGGGAGTTTATTTCAAACAACGTGAAATGTGAGGTCATAATCCGGTCTTACTTTACTGAGAGGGTGGTAGATAAGTGGAACAGCTTCCCTGAAGAAGTGGTAGAGGCTGATACAGTGAGGGAAATGAAACACGCATGAGATAAGCATAAAACTATCCTGAATTTAAGATTTTAGACTAGACGGGCCACATGTTTTTTATCTGCTGACAAATTCTCCGTATATATGTTCATGAAAGTAAATATTTCTTAACATCACTTTTGTTCATTTTATCGCCGTTGGTGGCTCTAATTAAAATTCTCCACGAGCCACGAAAAGCTGTGAAAATACGGACACTAAGTGGTTAATGCTGGGAATTCGATGCACGTATTATTTAAGTTAAAGTAGCATTTCTGTGTTTATTATTTGGCAGAAATGTGTTGTTTCGTGTATTTATGTGTACATGTGCCCCGTTATAGCTACACGCATAGTAGATTTGGGTGGCGTGTCCCTGTCTATTGTCTCCCTGCCAGCGACTGACCGCCAGTAGCCTGCCGGGCCATGAACTGGAGTAACCCCATCCTCACAGCGCTCGGCGGCCCCCCTCTCCTGTATGCGGACGGCTAGCACTGCACAAGCAGCACCAGGATGGGTAGACGGGGCCATCTTCTGGTGCCGGTGACACATTGTTACTCCCGGCCCCTCACCCTGATCCAAGGGGCGAGACGCTTAACCCTTGACGTGCCGGAGAGGCGTGCAAAGTGCCTGATACACAATGGTGACATTATCCTGCTGACCACGGAAAGGGTTAAAAAAAGAAAAATGACTTCATTCATTTGTAAGCAGCATTTTCTCCCTCGTTGCGCGTGGTTTATATTGATTTGCTGATTATAGGCTGCATTTATTTTTAAAAGCGTTGCGGCATAGCGGAGCGACGTACTGAAATAAGCATCTGCACCATGCGCGCCTTCCACTTCCTGTGGGCTTTCAACTCTCACAATATATAACACGTCGCTTTCAGTAATGAAACCGGCAAAAATTCACAAACTCGTCATACCCCTAGATGTAATGTAAAGAAGTGTTATTTTACTGAGAGAATGGTAGATACGTGGAACAGCCACCCAGCAGAAGTGGTAGAAGCTAATACAGGGAGGGAATTTAAACGCACATGGGACACGGATATGGCTCCTGAACTAACAACTGGTAAAGGTCTTTACTTTAGGAAAAAACAGGCAGATCTGCCATCAAATGAATAAATAAAAAATCTGTAATAAAATTCTATGTTTGCGCCTATTGTACCCGAATCATAATGTCTATATATTGTGTTACTTATTATCCTACAGCATGTATTCTGCATCTCCATTTTTTATACTATAAACTACAAATTAAAGCAAAATAAAATAAATATACATAATAATAAATATATAATAAAATATATCAAAATATACACATTATGGGCACGTGAAATATGACATATATGTTCCACGTATAGCGCTATACTGAGTCAGGCTAACAAGCATGCGGCCAAAAGCCACAGCATCAAAAATACTAACAGATGAATCTGTAAAACGGTAAATACATACAGACTGTGCAAATATTAGAACAGACACGCAAACACGCGAACCACACACACACACGCCTGCATGCACACGCATGGGACACACGGAACATCACGGTTTACTTAAGAATCACATCGCTCGGCGCTGAATTATTGTACGGGTGACGCTTTTAGCCTAAAGCGTGTTTAGAGAGGTTACATCACATTAACAAGCTCTTAATGACTATCCACGCCAAGTGCCTTATTCCTCCCCGGCAAGCAGCGCCCTAGGGGTACCACCATGTGCCGGGAGACTGCGTGCCAGTTTACGAGCCCGACGAATGGATTCCCGCTGCGTTCCGAGGCACTTGTGGATGTAGGGACTCCTCTAGTGTCAACGCTGAGCAGATTAACAACGAGGAGCGGCCTGACGTTTAACACGTTCAGCCCCAGTCTTTAGCCCTCGCAAGAGCTGTCCTTTCTTTGGTTCGCGCCTACGACGTGCCCCTTGGTAAATGATCACTTTTCCTTATATTACAAAAAGTCCCCCCCCCAAAAGTAAATAAATAAAAGTATGTTTTTCAAAAAAAATACATAAAAAAATAGATATCAGGAAAAAGATATTCTAATTTCAATTATTCTTATCTTGTAATAGGGATCTGGAAGTAACCCTTTGCATTCCTCTTTGAAGCTTATAGCAAAAATGATGTCATGTAAGGAAATTTCACTTTACTGGGGTTTTTCTGAGCGTGGTTGATAAGCGAAACAGCCACCCAGCAGAAGTGGTAAGGCAAGTTCTGATCGTTTAAAGCAGCTAAAATGGGCTGAATGGGTTGGATTCTATGGTAACACACCTGATGACAAGCACAGAGGGTACATTCAAATTGGAATCTGAGATGTAAGCTTGCGTGAGAGGCTAGCGTGGCGGGACCTTCTCCATTCACAGCTCCGGGGCACAGAACACGCGGAGAACAATAGCTGTGCGGGTCCGTGTTACAGGTACATGGCGGACCCCAGGCGAGGCGTTTAGACCATCGCACACTAAATATACCTTATATTATTTATTACATTTACCTCTTTTATGCAAAATGATTTAGCCAATAAATGTCTTTTTTCATTTCTTCGGATTGCTAGATTGATGAAGAATAGATAGATAGATGGATAGGCGGATAGATGGATAGATAGATAGATGATAGATGGATAGACGGAGGGATAGATAGATGGATAGAGGGATAGATAGATGGGTAGATAGATAAATGGATGGATGGAGGGATAGATAGATGGGTAGATAGATAGATGGATAGACGGAAGGATAGATGGATAGACGGAGGGATAGATAGATAGAGGGATAGATAGATAGATGGGTAGATAGATAGATGGATAGACGGAGGGATAGATAGATAGATGATGGATAGATTTCACCGATTGTTACCTCGGTGGTAAAGGGAAGTTTTGCGGATACATTTTAACCACTTCATTGCCAGTGGGGCCTTCCACACTCACCGTAGCATCCTCGCCAGCATAGTGGCCGATGACCCGCATGCCCCCAGGGTGCCGCCTTATCCATTGGGAGATGTCGTAGACTTTGCGCTCGATCACAAGCCACTTATCGGTGCTGGAGTTGTGCTTCTGGATCTCCTCCCAGCTGTAGCGAGCCTCGGTCTTCACACAGCTGGTGCCGCAGTCCTCTTCGTTCTGCCCCCCCATGCCCATGGTTCAAATGTTTTTGGGGGCGCCGGCGACAGCCTACCTCCTCCTCTTCTCTCTGCCAAAGAGAATCCCCGTCAATGAATGACTCCCGCTTATCGTGTAACGGCCACCCCCCCATCAGTCATTTGCACCCCCATTTCACCTACCTCCCCCTCGCCTTTCTTCCCACAGTCTGACGACCCCCTAAATATGTTCTCCCTATCTCCAGCCCTCCCTCCCCATTTCCATATCACCCTCCACTCCCTCGTTTTCCATATTAACCCAATTCACCTGCTGCAGGTAACTTACACTGCCACTCTCTGCTGTCACTCAGTAACTGCACCTCCACATGTCGCCGGCTTCTCACACATCCCCTCCTGCCTGAGCATCCTCCTCTCCCCCCCCCTTCTCCTGTTTGGGGTTTCCAGGGCAATCAGCAGAGAAAAAGGACCAATCACGGCCCAGGGACCAGTGGCAGCCTCCTCTCCATTGGCCCTGGGAGATCTTTCGAAGCTGGAGGACGTGAGGGAATAATCCTGAGCTGGGAGGCAGCCAGAAAACACCCCCTACTCCCCCCCCTCCACCTGATTGACACGGTGGGGAGAGCAGACAGCAGGAGAGGAGGGAGGGAAGAATAAAGGGAGAGAAGGAGAGGGACGCTGAAATCTATGGGAGGTGCATGATGCTAGTAATAAAATATAGAAACACTCCGATGGAGGAGAGGAGGCATTATGTGGGGACAATAATGGAGGGACTGGGTTAAGAAGACAGGATAGATGGGATGTATTTATACAGAGGGCTAATTAAAACAATGGGGGCTGCTGGAGCCTGAAAGAGGGGCGACTGACAGTCTGGCTGGAGGGAGAACTGGGAGAGTGGGGGTTAACTATGAATCCCATCAGTCATAGCCAGTGGATGCTGGGAATTGCAGTCCTGTACTGGGTAATGTCTTAAGGCTGTCAGCGTGGGGTGGCGTGATGTGACTTATCGCCTCGGCTGTGCTCCGGTGTTATCAGCGGCATCCGTCACTCATGTCACACAGACCTGGGCAGCGTGTCAGGTGTGATACCGGGATACTCGGACGCAGCATTCCCTAACAGAGATAAAAGCCTGCAGAGCTTGCACTCTAATCCTTGCGAGCTGACACGTAGCAAATGTAAGGAGATCTTTTGGCATCGGCTCAACATCCCACTCAATTATTAAAGCATGGGGAAAGCGCGCCTACAGCTCTGTGCTGTAAGATCTCACATGTAACACGTGTCAGCGAGTATGTTCAAACTAACACGTATGCTTGTAGGTAAAGGCTTCATGCGACCTTAGTCATCATTTTACGCACTTATTGTGCTACATGGAAGCGCATGTAAAAGCGAGAAAGATTTCTCCTCCTCTTCCTGCTACGTGCCACTACTGAAAGCAGGAAGTGTAAGCAGGAAGCATACTTAAGTACACTTCCTGTACACGCTGCACACAGCATTCCTATTGAAGTCAATGAGAATTCAGTTTCTATTTCAATGGGGGTAGCAGCCGATCGCTTGCATTCTAGTTGAAAATCAGGGCTCAGCTATAATGCATGTAATTGATACAGAGCAGGGAAGTACAGGAAGTGTACTTAAATCTGCTTCCTGCTTTTAGTAGCATCAGCCAATTGGAGGAGGGGAATGAGACAGAATCCAGAGAGCGCCTGAGATGACTTCATGCAGGAGAATGCATTGGAGTTCATGCAAAATGGACTGCAATATACATTTAACATGAAAATAGGAATGGACCGGTCCTTTTACTGAAACATCGCTCCAAAATACAACGATGGATGATAAATCTATTTTTCATACTTTAAAGGAGAATAAAAGTCACAGCGACTGGGTGGCTCTTCCTCTTCTTTTGGGCTAAGATGAAGTGGAGAATAGCCGGTATAAAGCCAAGAAAGGGGGCAGAATGCCGTAGAGGGTGGTCTCACGGGTTTTAATTTAATTGTCATAAATATAATAACGAGGGTCCGGGTATTGGGGTATAATGAGCATATGCAGGACAAGCTACTCCTTCTGGGGGGAGTGTCTTAGCGGAGGGGCAAGGCTAGCCAACCATGGGGGCGGGGCTAGCCAGTGTGGCAGTATTGTAAAGTGGGTGGGGATTGGCATAGATAAACACCACTCCCCCTGCCCAGAGAAAGAGAGCAGTGAACCCGAGACCCCCGGGATGTAGCACGGCACCAGGAGACTCCTGGTCAGACCCGGGGGGGTTCTCAGGTATGTTTAAGGCCCTGTTTTTAATAGGAAAAACTAAAATATTTGTTTTATGACATCATGTTTTTCAACTGCAGAAGACCAAAAACGTTTATTCGGTCCTCTTTGTGGCTGTTTATGAGGCAGAGCTGTTATTTCGGTGTCCCCGTACCTATTACCCCCCGATGCAGTCGGATAATTCAGATATAAATCCCAGCTTTATAGTAACAGTAGTGATATAAACAGTCAGCTAGATTATCAGGCAGGTGAGATGAGTGCAGTCACTGGCCAAAGTCCTCTACTCAGCTTGCAGAGGGAGGATTATAGGTTCTGGGGACAATGAACGCCAATACTTAGGAATTGCCATCTACGGTATACCGGTACTGGACTTTCCATAAGAGTGGTGAATAACCTATTAATCCCAGGACTTCCTACAGACAATATATACCACACTACACAGCATGACAATAATGAAGCCCCTTACACTCTTCTTATTACATAGGACCAACACAAAGTAAAGAAAATCTGTCGCTTTCCCCAAAACCTACATTTTAAATGTAATAGACTCAATTAAACTGCGTTATTATGTTAAGAAATCGATTGGTTGGGGCAGCCATTGTAAGGCAGGGTGGATGGAGCTAGGAGAAATACTAGATATGATAGAAACATTTAAATACTTAAAGGGAATCAACACGACAAAAGAAGAGAGTTTGTTTAATAGGACATCGTTTTAAATAAGAGAAGCAAAGGTTTAAAAGTAATATCAGGAAATAGTACTTTACTGTGAGGGAAGTGGATGCATGCAATAGCCTTCCAGCAGAAGAGGTACCATTAATACAGTGAAGGAGTTTGAGCATGCATGGGATCGGTAAAAGGCTATCCTGAAAAAAATGGATAAAGAGTTTGTTCCGTCAGATGGATTTTCTTGTTGAACCTCACATTAGTTTCAGGTAGTACATGAAGCAGGTGTCTAAATTTTAGCTTTTAAACATTTTAAAATGTGCTATTTGTGAAAGAAATTCTGATTTGTTTGTTTCCGCCTTTATTAGATGTGAATTTTGCTCTGCACACAGTACGTCTTTATACATACCGCAAGATACAAGATATCGTGTTCTGTTTCGTTCCAACCCGCTTGCGGAGTTCCCTGTAATTCTATGGCGTGACCTAAAAAAAAAACCCCACGACTGTGTAACTTCGATACCGAGGAATGCAGAACTGAACGTTTTTATTTCTGTGGGTTTATGCAGATCGGAGAAAGGGATCCATTCACTGAGAAAGATCATCTGCTCATACCGATCGGTGTGTAATACTGAGTAGTATGACACTGCACTGTATATTTACTAAAGCAGGAGTCCACAGGAGAGTTGCAGTTTCGACCCACCAACGTCTTTATACATTATAAATATACTTTCTGAAGAGATATTAACTATTAAATATTAACACCCACGACAAACATGTTGAGACCAAGTACTAACGCACACTCATGCTAACACCATACAGTGGCACATACACATATATGTTAACGCCGTACACTCATTGGCTGTGCAGTCGTCACCTTGGTCCAAAATTCTTCAAGCAGGGCCGGTCCGAGTTGGTGAGAATATGGAGGGGTCATATAATGCAATGGGACCCCGGCAGTAATAGAACAGCTGTGAAGGATAGGCTCCAGACAAGTTAAGGGTTTGGAGTTTTGATGGTTGAGATGTGATGATATGGAGGTGTGATCGAGTGAGAATGTTTGAGTGTGAGTGTCTATGAGTGTGTATCTCTAAGGGTGTGTGTGTGTGTAAATGTCTTTATGTGTGTGTATGTACCTGAGTGGGGTGGGAGACTTAAGAGGCCACTCGGCTTTTCCTACCCTCCAGGCCAGAAGGTTCCGGCTATCACACACACCGTATACACCGACACATACTCACTCAAACATACACACACTCTCTAACCCATGCACCTACACATACACACACTCTCTAACCCATGCACTTACACATACACACACACACTCTCCTCTCACCCATGCACTTACACACACACTCTCTAACCCATGCAACTTACACATACACACACACACTCTCTAACCATCAACTTACACACAACACTCTCTAACCCAATTCACTTACCACCCACAACACACACTCTCTAACCCATGCACCTTACAATACACACACTCTCTAACCATGCACTTCACATACACACAACACACTACCTCCAACCCATGGCAGCTTACCACATATCACAACAGCTCCTAACCCATGCCCAACTTTACACACACACCACACACACACTTCTCCTATACCCATTGCACTTACACAACACCACACACACACAACACACTCTCTAACCTCATGCACTTACACATACCACCACTCTCTAGCCTGATGCACTTCACACATACTCATCTTAACTCATGCCACTTACACACATACTTTTCGTAACTCATGCACTTACACATACACACACTCTCTACCCATTGCACTTGACACTACACCACACATCTCTAACCCATTGCACTTACAATACACACACACTCTCTAAACCCATTGCACTTAACACATACTCTCTAACTCATTGCATCTTACACACATCACTCTCAACTCATGCACTTAACCCACATACACACACTCTCTAACCCATGCACTTACACATACACACACACACTCTCTAACCCATGCACTTACACACAACCCATGCACTTACACACACCGGCACTCACTCTCTCCCTCTTATTATATCCATGCAGCTCAATGGCTTTTCCCTCCCTGCCCCCCCCCAATCGCACTTGGAGAGCCCAGTCTTCAATGCAGTTCACACTCTTCATGCTACACTCTCCTCTGTGTATAACACAGCTACACACACACTGCTCCATGCATGATACACACTGCTCTGTGTATAATACAGACACGCTGCTCTATGCATGATACACACTTCTCTGTGTATAATACAGAAGCACTGCTCTGTGTATAATACAGACACACGCTGCTCTGTGTATAATACAGACACACGCTGCTCTGCGTATAATACATATACACTGCTCTGTGTATAATACAGACACACGCTGCTGTCTGGATAAGGTAGATTACACTGCGTAATACATCTACAGACTTTTATGTGTCACATACAGAAAGGAACCGCTCTGTGGTTATAATATAATACATCACAGGGGTCTCGTCCCTTTAATTCCCCATGGTCACAGCCTCGGAAGATTATTCTTTGTATCTTTCAGCTTCCAACAGCCTCACACTGCGGCCAAGTGGGTGAAAGGGGAGCAACGTGGAGGCCGGCGAGCAGTGCCGAGCATTAACGGAATGACAGGTAAATCTGGAAGTGATCCTCGCACCGTGCTTATGGTAAAGCCCGTGGTTTATAGAATAACCCAGATCTAAGGCACTCGATAAGATTCATCACATGGATGATAAATAACCAATTTCCCTTTCTTGTAGCTCTGGGATCCCAAAGCAACCATTGGTTAATGTGTAGTAAATCAGAGCTTTCAGATGTCTTTGAAAAGGGCCAATAAGACGTTTTTTCACTTAACAAAAATAATTCCTTTTTAACACCTTAAGGACAATGGGCAGTCCCAAAACCCATTGAAAACAATGCATTTTGAGCCCGTACATATACGCGCTTTGCCATTAAGGGGTTAAGAATTGTTAAAATTGCCACCATGTTTCTTAATTGGGCATCAGTATAATAAGCGATGTAAGGTTGGACCAGACACTTTAAGGCCACCTCTAGGACACTAGGGTTTTCATAGAGGTGAATTTGAGAACTAGTGGGTTCATACTCATTCCAACCCATCATATTTCTGACGTGTGGACAGAAATTAAACATTTTAAAGAGTTTCAGGAGTGCTGACGACACATGAGGATGCCAATTTCCGACGGACTCCGCACACTCTCCCTGAAGCCTTGGGATTGGAGTAACATGGTTTTATAGTCTTGCATTAAAGCGCATATCATGGCTGGAGAGCAATAGTTTGGTGGGGCATGACATGACATCATGCTTTCATTACGTCGCAACAGAATAGTGAAGAATAGTGGCAACAATGATATTGAATCATGTTAAAAAGCCAACATGATACAAGTTAAGAAGCACCATTCTTGCCATGGTCTGGTGTATGTGTCATATATATCGATCGATTGATACAGACACAGTATACTATATATTCTGTATGCAGCGATCTAGCCGCAGTATACTATATATTCTGTAGGCTGTGATCTCGACACAGTATAATATATATTCTGTATGCACTGATCTATACACAGTATACTATATATTCTGTATGCAATGATCTATACACAGTATAATATATATTCTGTATGCAGTGATCTATACACAGTATACTATATATTCTGTATGCAGTGATCTATGCACAGTATACTATATATTCTGTATGCAGTGATCTATACACAGTATACCATATATTCTGTATGCAGTGATCTATGCACAGTATACTATATGTTCTGTACGCAATGATCTAGAAAGAGTACGCTGTGTACTTCTTACTGTGTAACACTATTTATTCCTCTGCCAGGTCTATTTACATGAGAAATAAGCAGCCATTTCAGACGCTGACCCCTTGTCCTCTCCGACTTTCTGTGCCTGCAAGCTGCCTAATTTCCAAAGCCAGTCCGCCAGAATTAAGACAATGGAGTCTCTTTATTTAGGCAAAAATACAGGGCCAGAGAGTGGAATTAGAGAGACTTTTGCAGAAATCCTTTACCCAGAAGGAATGTGGGATTTTGCAGAAATATTGTTATTTTTAACTCTTTTGTAATCGGAAGGCATCGGCTTCTTTCATGTCTAATGGCGACCATTGCTACAATATATTATAAATTGGTTTATGACGCGTATTAGAAATCAGAGTAATAAACTATTTGTATTGTATGGCAATAAGAGGCAACATCCGGAGGCAAACATAAGCAGCAGGTGTCCGGTAACTGAGTAATCATAGATCCCCGGTTCCACTAAAAGCAGGCCCAGGCTGGCCATCTGGCACACTGGGTTAAATGCCAGTGGGCTAGTAACGACCCATAACTACCTGATCTACTGCTCTAGAGGCTGACCATGTCCCGTGTTTTGTGGCCACTGGCTGGCACACTTGGACACTTTTGAGTATAAAAAGTAACATGCATCCTCGTATATCCATCCAGTGGCCTTGTGTCGTTTTAGCTGCAGTTGGCCTTGAAGTCCACCCATCCGGTGTACAGGAACTGCTTGTCCTTATTAACCGGTCCAGTTGAATAGCCGAAGAGATTTATAACTGTTCTTTGGATTTTCATACAAAAACAAACTTCAAAACTGCATTTGTGGATAAAAATCTCTAAGAAATGTAGAATTTGATGGCAGATAAGAAATATTCAGCTCATCTAGCCTGTCTGTTTATGCTGTAAAACATCAAATTTTACTTGGTCCGTCCTTGGTCTCGTCCTATGTTGAAATGTTTTGAAAAATAAGGAGTGTAAAAAATGCCGTTTATGCTGTCTAAGCAAGTGTTATCGTTGAATACAGTTTCCAGATAGAACCTTAAGGTTCAGAGTAGTAGCCACATCAGGATTAGGCTGGCAACTTTCAGCCAGAGGGGGGCAATCGCAGCAGAATGATCTAGGAATGTAGTTGCTAAGGACACGTTTGGCACACAGATACAATGCCCAGTCTTACTTCTAAGCACTCACTAAATTAATCTGCATATAAACAGAAAATAATGCTGAAAAGGATCCATTATTGGAGAAACTGCAATAAGACCTGAAGGACTCCATTATTGAATCTACTGCGTATAAACCTTATATATATATATATACATTACAGCCTGTCCCAGAGACACATTATATACACACTATTTGCACCTTACTGCTTGTAGGGTAACGGGGAGCAGAGGTGGCAACTGTCTGCCAGGTCCCAAAAAGCCAGGAAAGCAGCGGGGTCACATTACGTGACCCCGTGGGAAAAGCGAGGCTGCTTGCACAGTGTCCGAGTACTAGAGAAAAAGCTGTGGTTGAGATAAAGAGGTGCAAGAGGGAAGGAGTGAGCTAGTGAGTGGGGGGGGAGTATGTATGATTATATGTATGCATGTTACAATAAGAATGTATGTATAAGTGTTTGTTAACATGAATATGTATGTATAAGTGTTTGTGAACATGAATGTGTAAGTATTTGTGTGTGAGCATGAATGTGTAAGTGTGTGAAAGGGAGTGTGTTAGCATGAGTGTGAATGTGTGTACAGAAAGTGACATCACACCCTGCATGCTGGGTCAGTCTGCATGGAGAAAGAGAAACGCACCACTCCTATGTAAGGTGGGCAGAGGCATAGGCAGGCTGTTTGGAGGCAAACATGGCACAAGCAAGCTGTTGGGGGCACTGATAAGCTGTTTGGTGGCAAAGAAGACACAAACTGTTTGGGGACACTGGCAAGGTGTTTGGGGACAAAGATGGTACAGGTAAGCTGTTATCATCTTCTACTCTGCATGACCTGGCACATTTATTTGAATTAAATGACATGTTTGCATGATCTGCCAAAGGACCGTTGGTGCTCTACATTAGTGTTCTTTAACCTTTTTTTATCATGATCCAGTGCTCCTTTCCAGTCCTTATTACACACCTGTCCACATGTGCAACGTATGTGAAAATAGGCAAGCCCAACACACCAGTGGTGAATTGAGAATTTGGCATCTATTAGAGTAAAACTATTAGCTTGCCTAGTCTGTCAGTAGTATGGGTACTTAAATTGTTTCCAAGTTAAGGTGAAGACATAATATTATTATTTATTGTTTTATATAGCGCCATCCAATTCTGTAGCGCTGTACAGTGTGAACATATAAACTTTGCCCTATTTTGCTGGACATTTGCTGAATTTGCAAATAAAGGCCATTGATGGGAGATTAACTATAAGGCAAGCTAGTTACTGCCTAGGATCCTTTACATTTGGGATAGGGCTGCATTGTACTTCGATTTACATGTAAAGGGGCAACAATCAGGGGCCCTAACATGTACCATTGGAGCACCAAGGGCATCCAACTCTTGTAATCATCTTCCAAAAAAACTTTCTCACACCATATGGTGTTCTCACACCGTGCATTATGAGATGTGAAGCAGTCATAGCTGACACACAGCGGTTCACATTTTAAATATTTAAATGTTTGTGGATATGTGGAAACATTCCCCACTGCATAATTGTAAGGGAAGATATCCAAGAAGAAACTTAACAAGTAATCTCATAGGACTTTGTGATGATAGGAAATCATCATGCAGATGTTTGCTCTCAATAAGTTTCCATTGCAAAAGGTCATAGCATTCACCAAACTGTCTCACTGTCTGCTCTCTTGTTTCCAATGGGGGGGTCACAAGAAAAAAGCAGAATTTGAAGATAATCAATAATAACCTCAAGATGCGGGTCAGAATGAGATGGACCTAAAGGCGGAACAACTGTCAAACACACACAGATTTTAAGTTTAGAAAAACGGCCCGGGTCAAGAACTATGGAATCCAACAAACGAGGCAGCCAAAATAGGAACAAACGCTAGGTTGTAATGCTAAGCCAGGTCAGCAACGAAAAGCAACTAGACAGAACTAAGCCAAATTAACAGAACCATGGTCATAGGAACAGCCCAAGTCAGGAACCAAAAAGTGTACTTGAAGAATAAACTGGATAAGAGACACCAAGAAAGGGCGAAGAGGAAGTGTAGGTCTGACGTTTCAATAGAGCAATCTGCCAGTAAACTGAGTCAATTTGAGGTCAAGATTGTGCTGTTCAGTTCATGTGACTGTGTGAAGCGAGGAAGGACTGGAATTGGGCCTGATAATGTTATTCAACAGAGCCTTAAGAAACAAGAAGTCAAACCAGAAAACCATATAAAAGTGAAAAACAAAATAAAATCACCAAGTTAAAAAGAATGTCGGGTCCCATGGAGGGCTGGTGATGACTGTGAGCAGACCGGCCAGAATTAAGATTTCACATGTAAGGATCAAAATCAAAATCAGCACATTTTAGCATCATATCTTCCATGAGAATACAAAATATTTTTAGTTCTTCCGTGTCACAGACTTTAAAAGCTATCCGTGATAAAATACTTAAAGAATGACTTTTAAAATACTGTGATCTGATACCGTGTAAATAATCTTCTCATCATGTCCTCAAACAAGATTTAAAAAGGTCAATATATGAAGAAACAATGTTCTGTGCACCACAGACAAGGTGATCGACACAAGCCCAGGACACCCTAGTTAATTGTGACCAGAGGACATTGTTTTGAACTGTATTGAATATCATTGTTTTTAACAAAATACATATAAAATACATATAAAATATTGCAATATATTAATACCAAAATGTTGGTACTAGAGCCACAAAACACGCACGTATCCACATTCCACGTTGGCTTTACTTAAGTAAATGAGTGAAAAATATCCCTGGACTGTGGTGAATAAATGTGGTCTCCTAAACCCAGGTGCAATTATTCGTCATCAGGACACAAAGGCATTAGAACAATTGGTTTGATTCAAGGTGTACAAACAAAGGTGATAACACTAGTGTGAGGACTATTGGTATAGAGTTATTATGCAAATATTGTTACTCTTCCTAAGCAGAACCTGAATCTCACAAGAGAGCAGGAAGAGAATGGCGCCGCCATTTTAGATGCATTGGAAGCTTACTTCAAACCTGCTAAAAATTTCGTGTTTGGATGCTGCAAGCAAGATAAAGGAGAATCTCTTGGTGGCTGTTACACGCTTGAGAGAAAAAGCAGTACCTTGTGAATATGGCAGTCTGAGGGACACACAAGCGTCTTCTAAGAGAACGTCAATTAACATTGAACTCAGCTATTGAAATATGCCATACAACAGAGCCATACTGGAAATGCTACAGCCGCCCAATGTAAAATCTCTGCAGCACTTCATAGGGTTTGTTACCTACCTAGCAGAAATTTCTACCACACCATGTTTGGGAGCCATTAAGAAGGCTTTTATACAAGGATGCAATTTGGCATTGGCTTCCTAAGCATGATAATGAGGTACAGGACATCAAAGGTTTGGTCACAGATACACCTGTTCTGAAGTAATTTAACGTTACTTTAACTATTCAAAGTGACGCAAGCAAAAATGGACTCTGATGTTGCCTATTGCAAGCTGGCCAGCCTATGGCTTTTGCCTCAAGGGCACTGACCCCTACTGAGCAAAACTACGCACAAGTTGAAAAGAAATGGCTGTGTATTGTGTTTGCCTGCCAGAGCGCTCATCACTTCCTCCATGGTTATGAAATGCAGAAACTGCCTCTAAAATTCATTTTCAAGAAACCCCTTTGGCGTGCACCCAAACTATTGCTTTAATGTTGTCTATAAACCTGGACCTGAAATGTACATTAGCAACACTCTCAGCAGAGCTAAAGCAGCAGGTAGCACACCTGAGTGTACACTCCACACAGTTTGCAGTGTTCAACAGGAACAGTAGGGCATAGCGCAGATTAATCATTCAGACTAGTTAAATGTCACAGATCAACGGTTGCTTCAGATAAGGCAGCATACAGATTTTGGCAAGAGTTTTCAAGCACTTACGTCTGTTGTTCTGGATGGTTGACCAAATACAAATGATGAGGTGCCATTAATTGGACTTTCCAAGATGAAATCAGTATTCAGGATGGCATACAAGAATCATTAAGATTGAAGATGCTGACATACATACATTGGTGGAGAGGCATGCTATAGGTAGGCACAAAGTACCTTATACTGGCCCAACATGTATTGTGAGATTAGAGTCTTTATTAGTCATTGTTCAGCTTGCAATGAATATGCACTGGCACAGCAGAAAGAACCCATGATGTCACATGAGCTATCTACCCAGCCATGGCAAATTATAGGCATGGACTTATTTAATCGCGCATGGCAAAACTTTACTAATTGTTGATCACTACTCTGACTTTTGGGAGATTGAGCTACTTCCTGACCTGTTGGCTGAAACTACAATCAAGCTCTGAAGGCAAAGATTGCACGCCACGGACAGCCGCACAGGGTAATCTCGGATAATGGAACTCAATTTGTATGTGAGCGATTTAGACAGTTTTTAACAGATTGTGGGTTTGAGCATCTTACCTCTACCCCGTGGCACCCACAAGCTAATGGTAAAGTGGAATCATCTGTCAAGATAGAGAAGAATCGTTGCAGGAAAGCCAAGTATGATGGTAATGACCCATGGAAAGCCATTCTACATAAGAAGAACACCCCAACCGAAGGCGTGGAAAGTAGTCCTGCACAGCGTTTGATGTCAAGGAGTCTAAAGACTTCATCGCCAGTTGTGGTCGACTTCCAAGACCACAAGACAGATACAGTAATGTATCTAGTAGTTACACAGAATGTTATGTTTAAGACTGTTCACCATTTGTATTAGGGTAGTTGTTTTTGGATTTAATGTAAAAAGATACATTACATTATGGAGTTATTATGAAGATATTGTAACAATATTTACTTATAGTAATACTGCATTGCCTTAAACTTCATATTTCCGGTTCTTATCTCTGACCTGGATGCAGTGGTGTATCTTAACACGGTTCCTCACACCAACAGTTTGTAGTGTCTTGTTATAACTGATACAGCTATTGCTTTTTCTTTATTATAAAATAATAACTAGATTAATTTGTACACTCTGAAGGTTCTTGCAGAGTTTTCTGCTAAAAAGTCACTGTTGGGGTATATAATGATCAATCAATTTACAATATAGAGAACTTATAAGCTTACATGAACATATAGCCAATAATGCATAGGGGAATTTGCCAGCACAGCCTATAACATACTTCCTCCGTGTCCCTGTTTAGGAAGGACAGTGTTTTTTAGGACCCATATTCATCTACCCCTTTTTTTCTAAGAGCTCAGAATGGCCATGGGAGTATCACAGTGTTCTACAGCTTTAAAATCATGAAATGTATATAAACAGCAGCAAATGTGCTTACGAATTATTTTTTTGTAAATACATTTTTCCTTCAAATTTCTTAATTACATTAAAAGCCAAAGTTACATAAAAAGGCCTTGCCCCTTTCCACATCTCTGTGTATGTTATTGAATGGCATTATAGTGTGTATTAGAATATTGCATTAGCATGGTTGTGTGTGTTTGTCAATGTATAGTGTTAGCATGAGTGTGAGCATATGGTGTTAGAGTGTGTGCATGCTAGCAAGTTAGCTTGTTAATGTATGTGTGTTCATTCCAGAGAGGGGGTAAATAATTCTGCACCCAAACCGGGACCAGGCAATCTAAGGGCAGCAACTGCCAAAGGATGTAATTGCAGCCACCAGCTGTTGACTATGGAGTGCTGTCGGCCGTCAGCCTAGTGGGCATTTGCCTGTTGTGCCAGATGGCAGGTGCAGATCTGGACAGACCAAGTTAACTGGCAAGGTTATGATGAACAAACACTCAAACATTTTATTGAATATCACTCTTACATACTATATGAGCAGTATGGAAAAAACATATTTAAACCCAGTTGACCACTGTTCTTTTTGGGTAGAACTTGGAACAAAACTACCCATTATCCACATATGTACCTTCTAGTTAAATAGTTGCATGGAAAATGGTCCTGGAATTTGCTTCAAAAAACCTGGTCAGCTTAACCCAGGTAGAATTGCATGTCACCAGACCACAACGGTGTAAGAAAAAGGATTTAGTTAACAGCTTTTTTTGGGTCAAGAAGAAATTACTTTTGTAGTAGCATATGTAATAATGTTGGAATTTTACGGTAAACGATTGATCTTGCCTTGGATTCAGGCTAGCCTTATGAAATCTATGAAATCAGCATTCAGGATGACATACTGTACAAGGGGCCAAGAGTCATTATTCCTAAATGATTAAGATCAGAGATGCTGCATATATACAGGTCCCATTGGTGGAGTGGCATGCTATAGGCAGGCACGATATTTATATATGTACACAAACATACTTAATGATATAAGAAGTGGAGGAAGGTGCTCTAAAGGTATAGAAGGGAAGGAAGGGATGGAGAAAGGGGCAAAGATAAAGAGGAAGGTTGAGCAAAGGTAGAGAATGATTTTGTGAAGCTGGGCAGTCAGATGTCTTCTTCACCCACACCTCTTGCAAACCAGCATCGTGTGCAGCCAGGTGCCCGAGAACAGGTGTCCAAAGTGTCCACCCCACACAACAGGAGCTGGGTCAATAATCCCATTGCCCATAAATCCGTTGGAACCTTCACTACATATTATAGAAAAGAAAAGTGGAGATAAGTGTAACAGCTGCTTGTAGAATGTGTATACAAAATAGTTTAGATGTGTTTATGTTAGTGTGTGTAAGTGTGTTACTGTATGTGTGTGACTATGTAGGTATGCTAGTGTTCCCAAGTATGTTAGTGTGTGTTAGTATGTTACTGTGTGTATGTTACCACGTGTGTGCAAATATGTTAGTGTATGTATGTGTGTAAGTATGTTAGTGTGTGTTAGTAGTATGTTTGTGCATGTTAGTATGTTGGTGTGTATAGGAGGAGCTTGGGGTCCCTGGCATTTCCGCTGGTTTCTAGGGGGGTTTATAATGACGGGTGAAAATGAGTTGCTGGGAAGAATTAAGACTCCACAGCGCCGTACATAAGGCTGGAAAAAACTGTATGGATATATTTTGTCTCATGAGCAGTTTAGTAAAGCAGTCAATTTTCTGTCCGGACATCAGCCTTACTCCAAATGTTTATTTGCCAGTTGTGTGCTTCTTGCTGGAGATTGCAGCTGTTTGCAAAAATTCTGAATATTTGGATTGATTTCAGATGCACAAACAGATGTGATAAAACTAGATTGCAGCAAGGGGTTATAAGGGCGATTGATTTTTTTCATTATAAAGTAATGGGTAGCTTGAATGCCAAAATCTATGTTTTCTTGCTTGTCTCACTATTGGCGTACATAGAACAGTTAATGTACTTACAATGAATCAATTATGTAGACTCATAAGCTTACAAAAAATATAGGCACTTAAAAATGACTATAAAAGCTATAAAGTAATTTATATATGAACAGCAGACAAACTCGATTGTGTCAGTAACATATATTATTTTTCAAATATGATATAATGATATAAAAAGTAACATAAAATGTCTCAGTAGAGCCTCATCCCTACCCGCACGTCTAGCCACAGACCTTAAAATAAGAGGTTCCTCCTTTGGGTACTTGAAGCAACATGTTGCATCATATGTCGCTGTCATATTGTTGTACATTGTGCATTTTAAACATTTTTTTAAAAAAATTGCACACGTTTAACACTGAAGAAACACATTGACACTGTATTTCACGGTTCATAACGTTTAATATCACTTTAATAACTCCTTCTTATGCCTGCAAGCGCCCCAGGGCTGGCTCACCAGAGCTCCCATTCTCCAGCTCCTTAAGGGGCAGGGCTAGACTTCCATAGAATGAGGCTAGTCACAGTTAACCTTTGAGTGGCTGGTGAATGAGTAGAGCTGGAGTGGAGATGGCAGAAACTGGGTAAGACCAAGCACCACTCCTCTGCCCAGATATTAACCCGAGGGGGTGGGTGACTGCACCAAAAATTGCTAGGCAGGTATACGATATATGTAGCACATCTATAAGAACATTTGCCCAGGACCCTTATTAGTATTAAAATGGTACTAGCATGCTCTTTGCTGAGCGCTGGGATATGACATCATACCCCAATGCGCTGCATTTGAGAAATGCACAGAGTGAGATCGTTATGGAGCCTATGGCGGCCAGGGAGATAGGGCAATCTGCTCTTGGTTATGTGGCAGAGGGGCTGCTGTGCCACCTGGAGCTGTTGTCCTACACCATTGGCTAAGGAGGCTGGTCAAGCCACAGGTGGGGGTAGAATTCAAAATATTGGAAGGGGCCGGGACAGAGACTGTTGGGATCAAATACAGCTCCCTCCTCCATAGATTAAACTCTCTAGCCTTGAAGACCGGCACTGATTTCTGGGGCTTCCAGGCCACATTCTGACACCTCCTTTGTATGTCCTAAAAAACCCACAGAGGCCCTGGTTCAAGTCTATACTATAATATTACTAAATATAACCGCTCAGTACATAAACCTTGTCCTATCTAATCTCGCCACATGACATCCCCCTTTTATGCCTCTTGTTACTCTATATTTATGCTCCCTATAACTCATCCTATGTATAATTCTTCCTACAATAGGCCCTATTGCTCTATATAATTGTTCCTCATTTCTATTTCCTATCGTTCCATAAACCTGTTCCTCATAACACAACATCATTTTCTGTTTCACTTCAATTTACATGCTGACGTAAGTTTTATTAATGTTATCAAACATGATACACAAGAAATATCCCATAACCACAACAGCAAATAGTTTAAAAGTATTATATTCTATTTCTGCAGCTTATTGAATTGTAAAAAAACAAAATATCTATTAGTCTAGAGCAGCAATGGCAAACCTCTGGCACACAACGTCCTCTGTTGTGGCACGCGGCAAGTTTGACCGTTTAATTCTTTTAAATCAGCCAAAACAAACGGAGCGTGAGGTCTGTTAATACAGATCTCTGTTTCACGTCTCCCTCCGAAGCGTGTTGGGTATTGATGCTGAGCATGGGGATATGATGTCATATCCTGGTGGTCAGCACTAAAGCCATGTCCACCAAGATGGAGCACTGAAGCAGAGGTCTATAGGAACAGACTTTGAGCTCTCACCACAGGAATTAAGAAAGGTAAGAGATGGGGAGAGATAGATCGTGAGAAAGAGGAGAGGTAGAAAATGGAGAAATATAATGGGGAGCGATAATGAAAAAAAGAAGTGATAAGGAGAAAGGGGAGAGCAGTGGCAGCAGCACATGGGTTCCATCTCAGAAGCCACCACACACCTTGCACCCATCCTGTTTAATCTAGATATATTTATATATATTTCGATTAAATAGGATGGATCCAAGGTCTGTGCATATATATATAATATATATATATATATATATACATGTGTATATGCTATATATTTAGGTTAATCAGGATGGGCGCAAGGAATATGGTGGCTTCTCGGGTGGAAGCCATATGGGACTGCCACAGCCCTTTTCTTTCTTAAAGTATGGTAAAAGGACGGTTAAACATAAGATTATTATTCAAATATCTGCATTTATCCCCCTATAGAGTGTGTGTGTGAGTATGTGTGTGTATGCATGAGTATGAGTATATGCTTGTGTGTGGGTTATGTGTTTTGTTCTAGAAGGTGAAAACAGCTCTGCACTACATCAGGATAGCACTTAGTTTCATGAGGAAAATTGGGCACTCATCCCCAAAAACATGTGCCATCACTGGCCTAGAGTGGCAAGTGGAGCTGAGGAGAAAAGCTTCAGTGATCATTCTTGCATAAAAAGATGAAAGAAAATAAATTAATTGGGACCTTTGATCATTGTCGGTGGTTTCAATATTTTTGTTGTGCAGGAGTGCCTGTGTCATGACAAGCGGCCTTATTCTTCTGAGAACTTGATGACATTTGGCAGCAGTAGGAGTAACTCTGGAACTAATCCTGGTGGACCTGGAACTTTAACATGGTTATTGGCCAAACAAATATTATTTAGTTTGTTAGTGCCCCTTTTTTACGAAATGGATACACTAGAGATATAATGATGTTTATTAAAGAAAATAATCAATATACACAAAAAAAACATAAAAAATAAATACAGCACTTACCCTAGGGAGTAGCTACAGCTCCTCACCTCCTCTGTGGTCCAATGATCCTGGCCACTGATTGGTCATTCAGTGACAGGAAAGTGCTCCCATTAAAATCAATGCATCTTATTAGACCCACCTGTGATGTTCGTCAAGCCACTGCTGAAGCCGACGGACAATAATCATATTACATGGCAGGAGATGTGTTTGGTTGGACATGTCTCCTACGAATGGTACACCATGATGATTTAAAGGGCCCTCTGAGCTATCATGTGCATTAAAGTGCATATAATGGCTTGAGTGTCCTTTTGAGTCTATCAATAAATGTTAAAGCTTTGGAGTTACTTAGTTGCAATGCTTACCTGAAGGAGGCTGAGGCCAGCGACAGAGTGTGACACATCTAGCACTTCTAATCAATTCCTTACCCTGACGTTTTCCCACTTCTCCCCTCTTGAAGGTTACCATCCATCCATAATGGCTGCCTAAACCAAGCAACAGTAATCAGCAACATAACAAGAGTGGAGGTATACTTTTACATGGAGGAATAATCATGCAGAAGGCTTTTCCCCCAATTTGCTTATTTTCTAATACGGTTTCCTAACCATGCTGTGTGAAGTGTTTTGATTAATTTGCCGTTTTTTTCCTGATATTCTAGGTTTTATCTGTTGAAAGTTCAAACTTGCCATCAAACGAAGCCAAACGCACTTCAGCAGTAATATAATATGATTATTTGGGTACAATGTCATGTTTGCCAGAACACCTATGACTTGGAGAGCCCCTAAGGCTACTACCATGGGGAACCTTGCAAATAAACACATTCTAGTGTTTCTAAATGTACTAAAAATAATACATTCGGCAAATATTATAACAAAAATAAGTTGATATCACTACTCAATTACTATATTAATAGTCATTATTAAATGCTAACATACTTCACAGCGCTGTGCAATTTAAATATGGGCTGGTTAACAAATACAGAACAAGTATACATTTACACATACAGATACAACAGGAGTTGATGATGCTGCCCGTGAGCTTGCCATCTAAAATGATGGCACTTTTATCCAAAGTTCCTGGAAAGAATGGTGGGCTTATGAGGGCCCCACTCATGAGTTCATAATCTACATTTATTAATAGTCCACGGATAAGCTAAATCAGCATTTTACATCTGAAGAAACTGTAATTATATCCCAATTATAAGAATTAACGAATTAGCCTGTGAAGTTTGGAGCTGCAAAATTCTGTTGGTGCTACATGAATAAAAAATAATAACGCTAATAATCAATATCAATGGGCATGTCAGCACTTGTACGTCGGCAGGTTAAACTTTCACTCTGGACAGTGTATCAATGAAACAGGGAGATTGTCAGACAATTAGACTAATTAGTTATCAAAATTCTGTGTAATTAGCTTGATAGCGGCTTGCTGTTATTTTCCACCCAGCAAAGTGTATCTTGATAAACTGGTACTGACAAGAGCTGGGGAGGTATAAAAAAACATATATTATCAGTACTTCGGTAAGTCATAAGGTATCGGATTCATGGGACCAGGCAAATAATCGGTGGGTCACTGACCAACATCACCAACAGGAGCTGGGTATGCCTGGTCGCACGCTACGAGGGCAGGAGGAAAAGTAGCGTGCGCTAGCCTTAAAATGCCAGGGCCGCCTAGCCATCGCTTAAAGTAACAGTTCACAACACACGTTTGTATTACTGAATCACACGTAGTAAACGCTGGAACACCTGGCCAACAGTTACCTGTAGATACGGGTTCACGACGCAGAGATAAGCTTGCATTTTACACCCAGCCAGATTAAGAAGGGCGCCCCTCACCTGATCCTCTCCTTGCATACCTGTCCGCCCACCCCACGCTTATCAAAGAGGACTCCTGGGTTCATCAGACACACGGTTCTATGTGTAAGCAGCAAACATCCACCCAGATTAGATAGAGGACATTATCTGTTGCTCTATATCACTCTATACTCACTGAAGGCTGATAACAGACCTTCATGTCAGCTCTGTTCACACAACACTGAAATAACAAGCGACATATACATTTATTCTGCCTTGAATAAGTAAAGAAACCATCCATTGCGTTCACAGATACCAACAATTAAATACTCTCAGGCCTTAAATGCATTCTATCATGAATATGTTTTGCTATAATTGCTTTTAAAAATAGAAGTAGCTATTGTGTTGCGTTCTTTTTAATATGGGGTGACCGCATCTGCCTTTTTTCCCAAGACATATATAATTTATACATATTGCTGACCAGCCCAGATAAAATGTGGCCCTGCGGTATGGGTAATGTACATACCTGGGAACTCTCCGGGTTTGACCTGGAGGTTGCCGGATGAGCGCCACTCCTCCCGGTCAAGACCGGAACCCTCCGGGTAGCCGGAGCCCAGAAGTTCCCAGGTATGGTAATGTATAACTGACTAATTAGTTCCCTTCCGTAAGTCTATACATCCCACATACTGTATCTGGGCTGGTCCGCAATATGTAAAAATGATATGTGTCCCATGTAATATGGCCGATGCGGTCACCCTTGTTTCATATAGATCTACTTGCTAAGTATTTATGTGTTGAGTGGTGTCCTAACAATATAATATTTTGGTCCAATGTTATTTCTCTTAAATGTGCTCTTTAACTTTTTTTTTTAACTTTCGTGCTTTCCTTTAAAGTTTTTACTCACATTCAAAACAAACATTTAGGAAGCCTTGTCACATTATATGCCAACAGCCAATCAGGGATTGCTTGAGACAAAATACATATTTTTTTTCCAAAATGAGACATTTTACATGATTAAGTAATTATTTTTGGGTATTTACCAGTGCTAGGAATTATGTTTCTAACGCTCCAATAAGTTCAAAAACGATTAAGCTGAGCATACCAATCAGCATCTTTAAAGAGTTTACTAGAGAGACATCTATGATCTTTAATCGGAGAGTAAGTTAATTAATACCACATTGGTGCTTTAAATGTAATGATCTGAACCAATATAAAATGCCTGCCACAAAGTATATTCAATCAGTCATCGTGATTGTGTGAAATATGGCATATTTAACTTATGTATAGATATATTATGTACACATTGTTGTAATGTTCATAATATTTCCTTTTTACACTTTGATTCTTCTCCAAAAGTCTCTGATGTGATTCTGAAAATCAATTATTTCAATATTATAAAGAAGAATAAAAAAACTTTCCAAAAGAGATGTCCATGGCGGACATGTACATGGCACACATGGCTCAACATGGAAAAATCTAAGGTTATGCATTTTTAATACAAATAGGCTTGTTCTGGTAATGGTTACTAATTAGGGATAACATTTCGTCCGTGGACTTCTGGTCGGTGAAATCAAGGATGTCCTCGAAATCGCTCAAAATTCCAAGAAGTCAATAATAATTCAGCATGGATTCAAAGTGCCAGTTAAAGAGAGAAAAACAAGATGCCATCTTGAAATAATAAAAGACAGAACAGTTAATCTCCTTTTATATTTTTATTTTAATGCTTCTCTTATTTGAAATACATGTATTTATATCAAGGCATCCTTTAATGTAAAGATTATCATATCTGTGCATGTACAAAACAAAGACGTTTATTTACTACTTACTCTCTCTTATTATTTACTCTCTCTCTCTCTCTCTCTCTCTCTCTCTCTCTCTCTCTCTCTCTCTCTAATGTATTATGAATTCATTTTTTCAAAAACACATCTTTCCACCAAACTCCAACTTTGATAAATAAACATAAAAAATTGGAATCGGGGCTTGTGAACAGGTTTAGTAACTCAAAACTTTTACATACTAATAATATGTGTAGGTATTGTAGGTATTATATATTTACATACGGTATATTATTATTGTGTAGGTATTATATATATACATCTGATGATCTCTTGAATCCCACTAAATACGAGTGCACCTTTCGGACTGGAATGAGTGTAAATGCTTCTCTGAAAGCTACATTAGACAAATCTTCATTAGTTGATCATCTCTCCAAGCAACTAACAGAGCGAGTTTGATTGACCTTCATCGTTCATTTCTAACTGGGTAATTTTAATTACGTTTTGAGATAAGATCCCGACAAACGAGTTAAGATAAGTAACTGAACATGGTGTATTTTTCATTATCTACTGAGTAACGAGATGACAATATGAGGCAAAGAGAGGATCCTGGGGTAGAGTCAGCAAGATGGATGGAAAAACAGGGAAATATGATGTCCGTATCAAGGTTAAAGCAACATGAAAGTTTTATTATTAGTAGCAGATTAAAAATACATTTTTAATAATATTGAGCTCTTTCCTTTTTTTAAATATAAGATTTTTAGATGGCTGTATATTAGCCCCTTGTATGAGCTCTGTTCTCTTGGCCCGATTTACCAGACAAACACCCTGACTTCTTATCATGCTCTCTTGTGGTAAACAATAGAATGCCTCCGTCTTAATCACTCCTTGACATATTACGTTACATTAATAGGACTCCGTTGGATTTTCCATAAAGATTTAGCTTAGTGTTGTGCTTGAGCAGGAAAAACCATCCAAAATATCACATGGTGGCCTCCTGATCTGCAGGTCAAGGAAATTCATTGGAACAAAATGAGATAAAACCATTTAATTTTGGGCAATTCTAAACTACGTTACTGCTATTTTTTCCCCTGACATAAGAGAGGTGTGAGATAATTGCGGGGTCTCAGCGAGGCAGGGGGATTGCGGGGTCACAGCGAGGCAGGGGGATTGGGGTCTCAGCGAGGCGGGGGAGAGAGAGGTCAGGCAAGGGAAGATTTTATAGGATACAGATATGTTTCCCCTCCACTTCTTTATGGCCAGCTGCAAAGTGATAAACCACCAAATGCAAAGCAAAGTGTCATTGCTACGCAAACCTGGAAATAACACAGGTATTTCTGCAGGACTCCCGTAACTGCCTTCCATCTACTTTGTGAACCGATGCAAATCAACTGTATGCAAAGCACTCGCCCATTGTTCCTTAACAGCCACCTTCATAATGGATCACTACGTATGCACGTATGCAGGCCTCATTCACAAAAATATCATCCTTCACCGAGCTCCCGGCACACAGTGCAGTCAATAATTAGGCGGATGCCCGCATATATTTGGTGAAATAGCGTGGTTTTAGCAGAGGCAAAGGGCCAGTACATTTGGAAATAATAATACCCGGGGGAATACAGTTAGGGCCATTAGGGTGACCATGCCTTGTCCCGGAATGAGGAGTCTGAGTGAAGAAGGTCTCAGCCAATCAAGAGAGACTTCTCAACTCTCCTGATTGCCTGAGTTCAGAAGCCTCTCCTGATAGGCCGGGTCCCACCTTCACACCAACTCAGAGTAAGCGTCAACCAGCATCAGGTATGTTTGACTATATGTGTGACTGTGTTTGTCAGTTTGTCACGGTGTTTGATTGTCACTGTCTTTGTCTGTTTGTGTGACTGTGTGTGTAATGCCTGGTTATAGAGGAGTTCATTCTCTGAATCTACTCATGCCTGGTATTATAAGGGCATATTCACATAATATTATATGTGAATCAGGGTGTATGTGAGATATATATATAT